>JACYVW010000177.1:0-80409 GCA_023065735.1 Coffea humblotiana
CATTGTTCTATCTCCAGATGGGCAAGTAGTGCCAAATCAGCAGCAACTAGGGTCGAATTATACTACCTGGCACAATCAGATTCGAAATTTTTCTAAGCTGAATGAGAGTCATCATGAAGATCCCTATCTAGTGCATGTGAAACGGAAGTTGTCAAGTAGTATTAACCCTACATATACTAATTGTGTGATTTGTTTTGTAGGTTTGAACTTGACATGCAACGACCAAGGGTTGATGAGAGAGTTTTGGAGTGCTACATGGAATTTTCACAAGCTTTATACAAGGTGTTTCTTGTCTTGGAGAATGTCCTTGTTCAAGAGCATCATGAGGTTGTCCAAGCGACATGTGACGTGGCTGGTGCTCATTCATCTAGCTCCCACATTGCTATCCTATAAGCGCACCAACATGGAGTACCACTTTTCCCCAAGATTTGAGGACAAATCCTTTTCAAGAGGAGGGGAATGATGCGAATGAGCAAGCTGGCCGTGGTGTTCACATAGGCCCGTTCCACGTGCACAAGTTAAGAGGTTCAAAGAGTCACTTCAAGCCTTAGTTCATGCCATATAAGCTCAAGAGAAACCAAGCTCAAGCATTGAAGGAATTGACTTGGAGGATCCTTGCAAGACTACCAAGATATTGCTTACAATTGAAGGCGCAAGTGACCAAGCCTAAAAGGGAGGATTGGGCCTCGATTAAGTAGCTCTTCTTGAGCTTAACTTCGGCCATGTGGGCCTTAGGTCCATTAGTACTTTAGTTAGTCATTAAGTTAATTAATTAGTAGGTTAGCTTTCGGCCAAGAGAGACCCAATGGGCTGGCCGAATTTCCTTAATATTTTCCAAGTTCTATTAGGGTTAGACAAGGCTATAAATAGCCCCAAGTCATTGTTTACATTCAGTTTTTCGATATTATTCAATAAAAATTCCAGAATTTCGTCCATTAATTGTGGCAAATTCCTTTAGCTTGCGAAAGCTAGTTTGAACATCCTAGAGTTGATCCTAGGTTGTTTATTGACTTATCAATCAAGCAAACACACTTGATTGTGGCGTCCTCTACCGTTGAATCCATCCTTGAGTGGTCCAAGTTTGGGTTCGACTCCATTCGTCTTGCAACGTGTCCTCTAAGATCCTAAGATAGCTTCCGCGCTCACATCATTAATTAATTAGTAGGTTAGCTTTCGGCCAAGAGAGACCCAATGGGCTGGCCGAATTTCCTTAATATTTTCCAAGTTCTATTAGGGTTAGACAAGGCTATAAATAGCCCCAAGTCATTGTTTACATTCAGTTTTTCTTTTTCGTTTCCTTTCTTTCTTTCTTTTTTTTTTTTTTTTGCTCAACAGATTCTGTCAATCACGCAATTCCAGGCCCAAAATTTCCTTGAATTTCGGATCTCAAACCCAAGGCTTGCCAAGGCAATATGGCCAATTGTTTCAAGCGTCAAGAAACCCTAAAACTCGAAACAAGGCTTCAAGAACTCTCAAGATCAGCCTTTGGTGGTCCAAGAACTTCAAGATTTTGATCAAGAAGCACAAGAACTTCCCAAACTATGTTTTGGTATCCAAGATTTGCAAGATACAACACAAAAGTTCAAGAAACAAATGGCAAACAGATTCGGCAGTCCCAATTTCCAAGAAATTCCAGCAATACAATTCAAGAACAAGGTATGCGACACACCTTTTTTTTTTTTTTGACCGATTGCTGGGTTGCTTCCACGACCCAAACAATCACAAACCCAATGAGAATAGACCACAATTAGACAACGAACAGCAACCAACGAAGAAAAGCAATTTGGACAGAGTACTAGACAAGGACAACCTAACGCAAGGTGCAACAAGAAGGGAAAGAAACCCTAGCAGCCGCCTATTTTTTTTTTTTTTCTGGTCAAGACACGGCTATCCCACAAAATTACGGACACGAAACAGAATTTCAGACACAAAACACACGACAAAGTTGGACCGAAACTTTGGACAACGATAAACAACAAAGACCCCAAAAACCTGACCAAAAGACAGAGGATCAGCAGCTCGACAAATTCCAGAAATTTTGCCCTTCGGGTAGAGTTTTCTAGGATTTTCAAAATTTCAGCCTTGAAGTCACTTGTCTTGCTTTCTTTTTGAGTCGTTAGTTATTGTTAGTCCTAATCTGAGTTTTAGGTCACGTCTAGGTCTTCATTCACCTCCATCCATTGCTACTATCATGTGTCACTCATTGACAAGTCAAAAACGAACCTTACGGTGATGCCTAACTTGTTCAACCCGAGCAACTAGCAAGTCAAGGAATTGTTTGGTGAGACTATTAGAGAGTGATACACTTGAGTGAAACACGAGCGTGAGTGACCTTTACATTGTACAAAAAAAAAACAACAAAAAGAGAGGTAGTTGTTTATTTGCAGGTTTACCTAAGCATGTCAAGTGGAGTTGGAGAACAAACCATGGACTTAAAACTACACATGGAGGCCATGATGGAAGAATTCAAGCAGAGTTTGGATGAAGCTTTCGAGCCTCTTCATCGACGCCTTGACCGAATGGTGAATAAGGATGTCAAGAGGAGGGGTTCTACACAATTCCATCCCAACGTCCAACCTACCTCTTCAAAGTCAGTATATTCAAGGAGAAGTGAGGAGGTTCATTTGCCAACAAAGCATGCAAATACATTATCCGTAGATGAAGGAGTTAGCAGAGTGTGGGAGACATATCAACAACTCCTCCAACAAAAACTTGAAAAAGAGCGAGTTGAGTGTGGTGGTGAGAGTGCACTTGAGGTAAAAGTTGAGGAATGTGAGTTAGAAAAAGAGGTAAAAAAATCTGAGGAGATGAGTGAAGCATCAAGTGAGCTGATTGTGCATGGGAAGGCGAGTGTTTATAGCTTTCCTAACAAACTTAACTTTGCCTTGTTTAGTGTTTCTGCTTTTGTACAGATTAAGCGAAGTCAAGTGAAGTTAGTCATGCAATGTTCCATTCCAAAGTCACTTGTACAATTCACTAGCTTCCATGGAGTTTGTCTGCTAGGAGATAAATCTATTTGGTATCACTTCATGGAACAACGTCAACCCAAATCTGGCCGCACCAATGGAGAATTAATTCGAACTCATCATGAAGGGAGAATTCCATATTTCTATTCTTGTTTGTTGCCTGTGATTCATTCATCATCTTTACCTTCTTTTGAGCATCATTTCCATCCTCACACTTGTATTTCCTATGCAGATTTTGAAGGAAAATGTAAAGAGCCATCAATGCAGTCTCAAGTTGAATCGATTGATGGAAGGAGTCATGTGTCAAAGGGAGTTTTTGCATTTAACTCTTATTCTACACCTTCTCACCACTTAATTAATGATGTTCCATTGCTTATATGTCCAATTTCTGGTTCAAAACAAGCTGAGACTTATTTTGTCTTTGTAGGTTGTAAGGCTGTTCGAAAATTTCCAGATTTGATTAAAGAGTTGCAACCTGATTTCATGCTTGTGCCAACTGCTTGTTGTGTTCTTCCATGCATATTCATACATCCAAAAGCTGGTCACCATGAGTTCATTTTATCAACTCCAACTGGCGCAAATTCATGTGACTCGTATGGAGTGACCTTCACTTCATTGCTGCCACTTATGTTGGGTGATGCATACAAATGTGTCAATCAAGACCTGAATGTTGTTCTTACGTCACTGGTTCATGCTTCCACGGAAGTGCAACACGATTGGCTCATTGTTCTATCTCCAGATGGGCAAGTAGTGCCAAATCAGCAGCAACTAGGGTCGAATTATACTACCTGGCACAATCAGATTCGAAATTTTTCTAAGCTGAATGAGAGTCATCATGAAGATCCCTATCTAGTGCATGTGAAACGGAAGTTGTCAAGTAGTATTAACCCTACATATACTAATTGTGTGATTTGTTTTGTAGGTTTGAACTTGACATGCAACGACCAAGGGTTGATGAGAGAGTTTTGGAGTGCTACATGGAATTTTCACAAGCTTTATACAAGGTGTTTCTTGTCTTGGAGAATGTCCTTGTTCAAGAGCATCATGAGGTTGTCCAAGCGACATGTGACGTGGCTGGTGCTCATTCATCTAGCTCCCACATTGCTATCCTATAAGCGCACCAACATGGAGTACCACTTTTCCCCAAGATTTGAGGACAAATCCTTTTCAAGAGGAGGGGAATGATGCGAATGAGCAAGCTGGCCGTGGTGTTCACATAGGCCCGTTCCACGTGCACAAGTTAAGAGGTTCAAAGAGTCACTTCAAGCCTTAGTTCATGCCATATAAGCTCAAGAGAAACCAAGCTCAAGCATTGAAGGAATTGACTTGGAGGATCCTTGCAAGACTACCAAGATATTGCTTACAATTGAAGGCGCAAGTGACCAAGCCTAAAAGGGAGGATTGGGCCTCGATTAAGTAGCTCTTCTTGAGCTTAACTTCGGCCATGTGGGCCTTAGGTCCATTAGTACTTTAGTTAGTCATTAAGTTAATTAATTAGTAGGTTAGCTTTCGGCCAAGAGAGACCCAATGGGCTGGCCGAATTTCCTTAATATTTTCCAAGTTCTATTAGGGTTAGACAAGGCTATAAATAGCCCCAAGTCATTGTTTACATTCAGTTTTTCGATATTATTCAATAAAAATTCCAGAATTTCGTCCATTAATTGTGGCAAATTCCTTTAGCTTGCGAAAGCTAGTTTGAACATCCTAGAGTTGATCCTAGGTTGTTTATTGACTTATCAATCAAGCAAACACACTTGATTGTGGCGTCCTCTACCGTTGAATCCATCCTTGAGTGGTCCAAGTTTGGGTTCGACTCCATTCGTCTTGCAACGTGTCCTCTAAGATCCTAAGATAGCTTCCGCGCTCACATCATTAATTAATTAGTAGGTTAGCTTTCGGCCAAGAGAGACCCAATGGGCTGGCCGAATTTCCTTAATATTTTCCAAGTTCTATTAGGGTTAGACAAGGCTATAAATAGCCCCAAGTCATTGTTTACATTCAGTTTTTCTTTTTCGTTTCCTTTCTTTCTTTTTTTTTTTTTTTTTTTGCTCAACAGATTCTGTCAATCACGCAATTCCAGGCCCAAAATTTCCTTGAATTTCGGATCTCAAACCCAAGGCTTGCCAAGGCAATATGGCCAATTGTTTCAAGCGTCAAGAAACCCTAAAACTCGAAACAAGGCTTCAAGAACTCTCAAGATCAGCCTTTGGTGGTCCAAGAACTTCAAGATTTTGATCAAGAAGCACAAGAACTTCCCAAACTATGTTTTGGTATCCAAGATTTGCAAGATACAACACAAAAGTTCAAGAAACAAATGGCAAACAGATTCGGCAGTCCCAATTTCCAAGAAATTCCAGCAATACAATTCAAGAACAAGGTATGCGACACACCTTTTTTTTTTTTTTTTGACCGATTGCTGGGTTGCTTCCACGACCCAAACAATCACAAACCCAATGAGAATAGACCACAATTAGACAACGAACAGCAACCAACGAAGAAAAGCAATTTGGACAGAGTACTAGACAAGGACAACCTAACGCAAGGTGCAACAAGAAGGGAAAGAAACCCTAGCAGCCGCCTATTTTTTTTTTTTTTTCTGGTCAAGACACGGCTATCCCACAAAATTACGGACACAAAACAGAATTTCAGACACAAAACACACGACAAAGTTGGACCGAAACTTTGGACAACGATAAACAACAAAGACCCCAAAAACCTGACCAAAAGACAGAGGATCAGCAGCTCGACAAATTCCAGAAATTTTGCCCTTCGGGTAGAGTTTTCTAGGATTTTCAAAATTTCAGCCTTGAAGTCACTTGTCTTGCTTTCTTTTTGAGTCGTTAGTTATTGTTAGTCCTAATCTGAGTTTTAGGTCACGTCTAGGTCTTCATTCACCTCCATCCATTGCTACTATCATGTGTCACTCATTGACAAGTCAAAAACGAACCTTACGGTGATGCCTAACTTGTTCAACCCGAGCAACTAGCAAGTCAAGGAATTGTTTGGTGAGACTATTAGAGAGTGATACACTTGAGTGAAACACGAGCGTGAGTGACCTTTACATTGTACAAAAAAAAAAACAACAAAAAGAGAGGTAGTTGTTTATTTGCAGGTTTACCTAAGCATGTCAAGTGGAGTTGGAGAACAAACCATGGACTTAAAACTACACATGGAGGCCATGATGGAAGAATTCAAGCAGAGTTTGGATGAAGCTTTCGAGCCTCTTCATCGACGCCTTGACCGAATGGTGAATAAGGATGTCAAGAGGAGGGGTTCTACACAATTCCATCCCAACGTCCAACCTACCTCTTCAAAGTCAGTATATTCAAGGAGAAGTGAGGAGGTTCATTTGCCAACAAAGCATGCAAATACATTATCCGTAGATGAAGGAGTTAGCAGAGTGTGGGAGACATATCAACAACTCCTCCAACAAAAACTTGAAAAAGAGCGAGTTGAGTGTGGTGGTGAGAGTGCACTTGAGGTAAAAGTTGAGGAATGTGAGTTAGAAAAAGAGGTAAAAAAATCTGAGGAGATGAGTGAAGCATCAAGTGAGCTGATTGTGCATGGGAAGGCGAGTGTTTATAGCTTTCCTAACAAACTTAACTTTGCCTTGTTTAGTGTTTCTGCTTTTGTACAGATTAAGCGAAGTCAAGTGAAGTTAGTCATGCAATGTTCCATTCCAAAGTCACTTGTACAATTCACTAGCTTCCATGGAGTTTGTCTGCTAGGAGATAAATCTATTTGGTATCACTTCATGGAACAACGTCAACCCAAATCTGGCCGCACCAATGGAGAATTAATTCGAACTCATCATGAAGGGAGAATTCCATATTTCTATTCTTGTTTGTTGCCTGTGATTCATTCATCATCTTTACCTTCTTTTGAGCATCATTTCCATCCTCACACTTGTATTTCCTATGCAGATTTTGAAGGAAAATGTAAAGAGCCATCAATGCAGTCTCAAGTTGAATCGATTGATGGAAGGAGTCATGTGTCAAAGGGAGTTTTTGCATTTAACTCTTATTCTACACCTTCTCACCACTTAATTAATGATGTTCCATTGCTTATATGTCCAATTTCTGGTTCAAAACAAGCTGAGACTTATTTTGTCTTTGTAGGTTGTAAGGCTGTTCGAAAATTTCCAGATTTGATTAAAGAGTTGCAACCTGATTTCATGCTTGTGCCAACTGCTTGTTGTGTTCTTCCATGCATATTCATACATCCAAAAGCTGGTCACCATGAGTTCATTTTATCAACTCCAACTGGCGCAAATTCATGTGACTCGTATGGAGTGACCTTCACTTCATTGCTGCCACTTATGTTGGGTGATGCATACAAATGTGTCAATCAAGACCTGAATGTTGTTCTTACGTCACTGGTTCATGCTTCCACGGAAGTGCAACACGATTGGCTCATTGTTCTATCTCCAGATGGGCAAGTAGTGCCAAATCAGCAGCAACTAGGGTCGAATTATACTACCTGGCACAATCAGATTCGAAATTTTTCTAAGCTGAATGAGAGTCATCATGAAGATCCCTATCTAGTGCATGTGAAACGGAAGTTGTCAAGTAGTATTAACCCTACATATACTAATTGTGTGATTTGTTTTGTAGGTTTGAACTTGGCATGCAACGACCAAGGGTTGATGAGAGAGTTTTGGAGTGCTACATGGAATTTTCACAAGCTTTATACAAGGTGTTTCTTGTCTTGGAGAATGTCCTTGTTCAAGAGCATCATGAGGTTGTCCAAGCGACATGTGACGTGGCTGGTGCTCATTCATCTAGCTCCCACATTGCTATCCTATAAGCGCACCAACATGGAGTACCACTTTTCCCCAAGATTTGAGGACAAATCCTTTTCAAGAGGAGGGGAATGATGCGAATGAGCAAGCTGGCCGTGGTGTTCACATAGGCCCGTTCCACGTGCACAAGTTAAGAGGTTCAAAGAGTCACTTCAAGCCTTAGTTCATGCCATATAAGCTCAAGAGAAACCAAGCTCAAGCATTGAAGGAATTGACTTGGAGGATCCTTGCAAGACTACCAAGATATTGCTTACAATTGAAGGCGCAAGTGACCAAGCCTAAAAGGGAGGATTGGGCCTCGATTAAGTAGCTCTTCTTGAGCTTAACTTCGGCCATGTGGGCCTTAGGTCCATTAGTACTTTAGTTAGTCATTAAGTTAATTAATTAGTAGGTTAGCTTTCGGCCAAGAGAGACCCAATGGGCTGGCCGAATTTCCTTAATATTTTCCAAGTTCTATTAGGGTTAGACAAGGCTATAAATAGCCCCAAGTCATTGTTTACATTCAGTTTTTCGATATTATTCAATAAAAATTCCAGAATTTCGTCCATTAATTGTGGCAAATTCCTTTAGCTTGCGAAAGCTAGTTTGAACATCCTAGAGTTGATCCTAGGTTGTTTATTGACTTATCAATCAAGCAAACACACTTGATTGTGGCGTCCTCTACCGTTGAATCCATCCTTGAGTGGTCCAAGTTTGGGTTCGACTCCATTCGTCTTGCAACGTGTCCTCTAAGATCCTAAGATAGCTTCCGCGCTCACATCATATGGTGCCTTGTTTGGCAAGGAAGCCCCAGGGATGAAATCAAATTGGATGTTCAATCCCCCGCAATGGTGGCAAGCCATCAGGTATATCCTCAGGAAACACGTCATGATACTCCTGTAAGAGGTTAGCGACAACACTAGGCAGAGAGGTATCATGTTCATTAGTGAGTAAAGCTTCTTTGCAAATCAATATGAGCACGACTTGGTTGGAATGTAAAGCTCTCCTCACGTCTCTCATTCGAGCTAACATGCTGGTTTTTCTTTCTTTCCCTAGCTCTTTGGTTTGGTTAGGTTCATTTTTACTCCTTGAGGTCTCGGCTACCCCCTTTAGCTTCCCTTTTGATGGGTTTTTTTTGACTAGCGACATGCATTTCATACTCCCTTTGTAAACTAGTTTGGTCCTCATGCACTTGTTGTGGTGTGAGAGGTGCAAGTGTAATTTTCTTACCATTGTGCAAAAAGGAGTATTTGTTCAAGGAACCATAAAAAATAACCCTCTTATCAAATTGCCAAGGGCGGCCTAAAAGAATGTGTGCAGCTTGCATAGGTACTACATCGCATAGAATGTCATCTTCATAACGACTAATGCGAAAAGTAATCAAGACTTGTTTAGAGATATGTACCTCGCCGCTATTGTTTAGCCATTGGAGCTTGTAGGGTCGAGGGTGGTCGGTTGTTGGTAAGTTGAGTCGCTCCACCATTAGTGCACTTGCAACATTAGTGCAACTCCCTGGGTCAATGAAGGTGCCATTGGGGCCTATGACACGAGCTCGTGCGAAGAGGTTGAATGAGGCGTTACAAACCTTGGTTTGTGCGACCCGAGAGTCTAGTGGAGAGCCAAAGGCCATCGAGGGCCTCAACGAGTCTAGACATGTTGTCTTAATTGCGGCCCTCTGTGAGGATTATGATGCGAATAAGCAAGCTAACTAGTAGCTCATGTTGAGCCTAGTGTCGGCCATGTGGGCCTTAGGTCCAATAGCACTTTTAGTTAGTTAATTAGTTAGTCCCTTCGCTGAGCTACATGTTGTTGGGCTAGTGTCGGCCAAATAAGAGAACAAGGGCTGGCCGAATGATGTGAAACACACTTGATGCGATCTAGACAACCAATTCACCAACGATTTAGGCAGCGGAAAATTTGACCCAAAACTAATCCTCGAGATAACGAACACTATTGATATTATCTCAACCCGTTATCTAACGAACTAGCAAACCAAATTGAAGGTAGCGGAACGCCACAACCAAGGAGTTACTTGATTGATAAGTTCAATTGAACAATTTGAGAAAGATTCTCAAATATTCAAAGAGGCTCTCTTAGAAAGAGAAAGTGAAAGACTCACGATTTTTATTAATGCAAAAACTGATCATGAAGGTCTCTTGCCTTGGCTATATATAGCCATACAACTTGAAAACCTAAAGTGACTTGGAAAAACCCTAATTCGGCTAGGCTAGACCTTTGGGCCGAAAATGGGCCGAAAATAATGACTCAAATTGCTATCTAATGTTCGGACAACTACAAGGGGCTTGTTTGGCCGATTTATTTAAAAGGAAATAATAATGAAAACAATGACAAAATGACTAAAGTGCCCTCGTCTTCTTAAGCAACTAGACTTCACTCGATTCTTCAACTTGGAGTAAGGTGCATATTGTCGAATTTTCATTCTCCAAGCCTTCAATGATCTTCAAATCGTCTCCAATTCTCTCTTGGATAGTACACACAAGAGCTTGGAGAGATTCACGCATCTTCTTGGCACGAGCTCTTGTGATCGGTCCACTTGGTACTTGAATGACTTGTTCTTGTTCACCATTGGTCCTTGGTGCTCCGTCATCATCGAATTTACTTCATGTTTCCCAAAGATTTATTAGGTCTTAGTCATGGCTACAAATAGCCTGAAGTCTTTGTTTACATTCAGTTTTTGAGGATTCATAAAATTACTTTGAGAGTTCTCTCAAAAGCTTCATTGAAGCATCCTTGAATATCTTAGAATCATTTCTTTGGTATTCAAATCGACTTATCAATCTAGGACCATGCTAGATTGTGGCGTCTTCTACCAATACCGAGGTTCGTTGACCACGTGATCAACGGGTTTAGGTGATTCCGCTGCGTTCGTCGTGTCATCAACGTGAGTATCGCCTTCTAGATCCTAGCCTTTCTGTACGGGTTGCATCACAAGGTTGGTGCCGTTCGTATCATCAGCAGTGGTAGGAGTGGACTCAGTTTGTGGTTCTTTCTCTTGTGGAACAGGAGTTGACTCAGTGCGTGGCTCCTTTTGATGCACATGTTCATCTTCTTGTGGGACAGGAGGCGCAAGCAGATTTCTTTTGTCTAGAAAGGTGGCTTGTTGCTCAGATGTCATGGTCAACATTAGACCATCTTCAAGGAGAAGGACATGTTGTTTGAGTTCCTCAAGTAGGGAGACGACTTCATGATTGGATGAGATGGGTTGAGTAGAGGATCTTCTAGGATGAATTGATGCGAATGAAGGAACCAGTCAAACCATGCAAGTAGAACAAGTGAAGGTTCCCCTCGGCCCCGTCACGCGAGCATGAGCCAAGAAAATGAAGGAAGCGCTCCAACGTCTAGTTGAAGCTGTCCAAGCCCAAGTTGGGAGGCTTAGGCCCATAGAAGGCCATGCATATGAGGATGAAAGGCAAATCACCTTGATAGAGGCCTTGCTCGACGAAGGGGACCTTGTTTGAAGATCACGACCCTCTTTGGAGTGTCATGGTTCATCACATAGTTATTTAGAGTTTAAGTATTTCATTAGTAGTTTTGGATTAGATCAATAAGCTCATGTTGAGCATAGGACCAAGTAAAGAGCCCATGTGCGAGCTTGAGGAAGGCCAAGTCAGCCCACTACCTTGGCCGCGGCCATTAGCAAGGGACACGGGCCTCCCTTGAGGTCCTAATTCTCTTTGGATTTCGAGTATTTAGTAGTAGTATTATAAATAGGGCTACCATTTGTATTTTTTGGCAAATTTCGTTGAATACAAAAAAATTGAGAGTTCTCTCATTGGCTTCTTGCGAGCTTGTCTTGAAGTTCTTAGATTAATTCCCTAGGATCTTCAAGTTGACTTATCAATCTAGAATCACACTAGATTGTGGCGTCCTCTATCATTATACCAAGGTTCGTTAGCCACGTGATTAACGGGTCAAGGTTCCATCAACTCCAAACGTGTTCCGTCCCTCTAGATCCTGTGCGCTTGTCTCTTGCGGGTTTCGTCACAAGTTGGCGACGTTCGTATCAGTTGGTAATCAGAGCTAGTTAGAGGTATCACGTTATATCCCTTGTTTTTGTTGTTTTGAGTCAGTTTTTATCTAACAATTTCGTTGCTAGGTCATTAGGATTTTGTGTCAAATCGTGGGAAGGGTTTCTTGTGAAGTCCGAATTGTTTGCTTCTTGTTAGTGTGCTTGATACGAACCAAGAGACACCATTGAGTACAATTCGAGTTCCTCTAGGACCCGTAATGCGAGCTCGAGCTAAGAAGATGAGAGAGGAACTCCAAGGGCTTGTTCGTGAGGTGCAAAGCCAAGAAATTGTCCCCAAGGCCATTGAGGGACTTGAGCATGAAGGAATGAAGGTTGTCCAAGTTGTTCAAATCCAAGAGGACCGCGAGTGACCCTTCTCTAGTTCGCATCTTGGCTTAGCCGATAGTTAATTAGTTAGTTTGGAGTCTTGTTTAGTCATTTGTTGCAAGGAATAAATTCGGCCAGCCTAGCTAAAATGTAGGAGCCGAATTTTAGGTTCCTAAAATGAAGGAACCTTAGTCATGTTTAGCCTTTTCCAATTCACTTTAGGTTTCTACTTGTATGGCTATAAATAACCTACCAAGGGTCATGTTTGATAAAAAAAAACATTCAATCAATACAATACAATTTGAGAGTTTTCTTGGTTTCTCCAAGGCTTCTTGAATACCTTAGAATTTCTCTAGGTGTTCGTGACTTATCAATCTAGATTCACACTAGGTTGTGGCGTCTTCTACCGTTATACCAAGGTTCGTTAACCACATGATTAACGGGTTGAGGTCATCCGCTCCAAGCTTGGTTTCCTCTTGTCGATCCTGAGTCTAATCTCTTACAGGTTTCGTCACAAGGTTGGCGACGTTCGTATCAGTTGGTAATCAGATCTAGTTAAGAGGTATCACGTTATATCCCTTTACTTGTTTCCTTTTCGAGTCAAGTTGTCCAAAATTCTGTTTGTCTTGCGTTATTCTTTTTCCAGATTTGTTCATCATATGCTTGTGTCTAGTTGTTGATAGTCATAAGGTCAGTCTTGTTTTGTCTAGAAAACAAACAAAAAAGAAAAAAAATTTTCTGTTCGCATGTTTAGATTGCTGTCCGTTAGTTTTTCCAGATTTGCCTTGTCCTAAATTGCGTCTAGATTGTTGCTCATTGTTGTCCAGATCTATCGTTATTTGTTGTGTCAATTGATTTTCCAGAATTGGTCGTGTAGTGTCCAAAGAAAACAAAACAAAAATTGCAGCCGCTAGGTTTCCTTAGTCGTTCTTGTTGTATTCAAGTGATTGCGTGTTATTGTGTGCAATCTGTCCAGAAATTCGTTGTTGCAAATTGCAACTGATTTCGGCCAAATTGTAGTCTATTCCTTGTGCTTATTGTATCGCTTTGGTTGTGAAAATAACCCAGCAAAAGTGTCAAAAAAAAAAGTGAGTCGCATACCTAGTTGCTTGAGTCGTATTACTGGAATTCTTTCTTCTTGAAACTGCTGAACCTGTTTTGCCTTTAAATCTTGAACTTTTGTGTTGATTCTTGCAAATCTTGGATACCAAAACCTAACTTGGGTACTTCTTGAGCTTCTTGATCGAAAATCTTGAAGTTCTTGGATCAACCAAGTGGTTCTTGATCGAGGGTCTTGAAACTTGGGAAGAAAACTTTTATTTTCTTGGCAATCTTGCACTGTGATCCGAAAAAAAAAACAATTCATTGGGACTGAATCTGAGTTCTTGAGACATAGATTAGAGAGCCCCAAAGGAGAAAAAAAAGAAGAAAGAAACGAGAGAAAAACGAAAGAAAGCCTCGGCTCTAAGTCTTCTAGTTGGAAAACAAGTCCCATTCTTGAAACACTTCTACTCCTAAAGCCTTTGGAATTGAAGTCAGCCAAGAAAACCAAGAAATCAAGTCCAAGCCTTCCTAAAACACCCGCAACCTCACCACATTAGACCTAAACAGCCGCACTACAAACCAGTTTCCTAAACAAAACTAACCGCCCATTAGCACTTGCCCCCCACTTCGGTTACAAGACCTTGTGAACCGAATTAAATTACCATCAAGGGCTAAAACAACCTACCTTAGCATATCCCAAACAGCCCAAATACTCCAAAAACCACCTGGCCGAACAACAAGAAATCCGCAAACCAAATTCCAGCAACACAAGAGTCGAGTCCTTCATTAGAGCCTTGTCTAAGATCCTTAAAAATTTAGCCTTGAGTCATCATCGTGTATTGGTCAGTCTCTTCATCTTTCTCTTTCAATTGCTATAATCTTGTGACTTTGGGTTGGTAAGTTGACCAACTCTAGAAGGAGTTCTAACTTCTTCAAGGAGTTAACCGAGGAGCCTTGAAAACACCTTGGTGAGTTCATTAGAGTGTTAAACACGAGAGCGAGCGTATACACGTGAGGAAGTGTGCGAGGTAAACTTTGCTTCTTTCCATTATTATTTTCATACCTTATACTTCACCATGGCTAACGAGGGAGGAGCGAGCTCCCAAGTTTTTGATCTTAAACTGTTTACAGAGGCAACAAAAAGCGAATTGGGATGCATGATGGACCAAAAACTTGAATTAATGCACCAACACATTGATAGCTTAGAGATGTCCCGTGGAAGCTCCAAAGGCAGCCGTGTGATACGAAATATGGGCCGCTTATGGGCTATGTGTTGGGCTGCAAGAGATTGAATCTTTTACATGTTGAGTTGGATCCGATTTATAGAGTCTAGCCTCACTATTACTTAAGTTGGTTAATTAGCTTTTATTGGGTTATGTTGGGCCAGTTTAAAGCCTTCATTGGGTCGATTATAAGCTGACCATTAGATAGTGGATTTGAGTAGTAGAATCGGCCCAAAGGTCTAGTGATGCGAATGAGCAAGCTGGCCGTGGTGTTCACATAGGCCCGTTACACGTGCACAAGTTAAGAGGTTCAAAGAGTCACTTCAAGCTTTAGTTCATGCCGTATAAGGTCAAGAGAAACCAAGCTCAAGCATTGAAGGAATTGACTTGGAGGATCCTTGCAAGACTACCAAGATATTGCTTACAATTGAAGGCGCAAGTGACCAAGCCTCAAAGAAAGGATTGGGCCTCGATTAAGTAGCTCTTCTTGAGCTTAACTTCGGCCATGTGGGCCTTAGGTCCATTAGTACTTTAGTTAGTCATTAAGTTAATTAATTAGTAGGTTAGCTTTCGGCCAAGAGAGACCCAATGGGCTGGCCGAATTTCCTTAATATTTTCCAAGTTCTATTAGGGTTAGACAAGGCTATAAATAGCCCCAAGTCATTGTTTACATTCAGTTTTTCGATATTATTCAATAAAAATTCCAGAATTTCGTCCATTAATTGTGGCAAATTCCTTTAGCTTGTGAAAACTAGTTTGAACATCCTAGAGTTGATCCTAGGTTGTTTATTGACTTATCAATCAAGCAAACACACTTGATTGTGGCGTCCTCTACCGTTGAATCCATCCTTGAGTGGTCCAAATTTGGGTTCGACTCCATTCGTCTTGCAACGTGTCCTCTACGATCCTAAGATTGCTTCCGCGTTCACATCATCTGGTAATCAGAGCTAGGTTGAGGTATCACGTATATCCCTTTTTCTTGTTTTTGAGTCTTGACATCGTTGAGAGTCACCCCAAAAAAAAAAAAAAAAAGTACTGTAGCATCGACTGTTCATCGCTACTGTAGCGACACTATTCGCGCGCGGTACTGTTCATCCGAAGTACTGTAGCGACACTGTTCATCCGAATTTTTTTTTTTTTTTTTTTTGCTTTGCATAACTTGTGTTTCTTTCTTATTTTGATGTCTTGTTATATTGTTCTTGAAGTCTTGTGTTGGTTTAGAGAAAAAAAATTTTTTTTTTGCGACGGCTAGGGTTTTTGCTCTTATTGCCGCATATCAAGTAGGTTTGTTCCTTGTGTTGTAATCTGCCCAAATTGTGTTCATCCAATATTTACTGTTAGTTTGTCTAGATTGTGGTCTAATTCTGGTTGGTTATTGTGTTGCTTGGGGCGTGAAAACAACCTAGCAAAAAGTCACAAAAAAAGGAAGTTTCACATACCTCATTGTTCTTGAGTCGTTGCTGGAAATTTTTCCTTGAGAGGCTGCCGAACCTGTTTTGCCCTTATTTCTTGAACTTTTGTGTTGTTTCTTGCAAAACTTGAATACCAAAACATATTTGGGGAAGTTCTTGAGCTTCTTGAACGAATTTCTTAAAGTTCTTGAACCACCAAATGCTGATTTGGGGAGATTCTTGAAACCAAATTGTGGGGTTCTTTATACTTGAAACAATCTTCAATCTTGTCTTGGCGAATCTTGAAGCTAGTACCGAATTCAAGGAAATTTTTGGGACTGGAATTACGTGCTTAAAATAATCTGTTGAGCCACAAAAGAAACAAAAGAAAGAAAGAAAAGAAACGAAAAAAGGAAAGAAAAAAAAAGGGGAAGAAAGATATTGGCTCTAGTTTCCTAATTGTGCACCAAGTCCCACCTTGATTCCAACTAATCCTAATTCTGTTGGGATTAATAGCAGCCAAGAACCCATCGGCCAAAGGCCCAAGTTCCCCTCCAACCGACCTAAAACAGCCCACCTTACACCCAATTCCATTTCCAAAATCCAAAAGCCAACCGCTACACCTTGCCACGCCAAACCAGCCCGCAATTTTGAATCGGTTGAGCATCACTTTGTGATCCGATTGGACTGCAATTTAAGGGCTGACCTATACACCAAAACAGCACCCAAATACCCCAAAAACCTGACCAAAAGACCGAGGATCAGCAGCTCGACAAATTCCAGAAATTTTGCCCTTCGGGTAGAGTTTTCTAGGATTTTCAAAATTTCAGCCTTGACGTCACTTGTCTTGCTTTCTTTTTGAGTCGTTAGTTATTGTTAGTCCTAATCTGAGTTTTAGGTCACGTCTAGGTCTTCATTCACCTCCATCCATTGCTCCTATCTTGTGTCACTTATTGACTAGTCAAGAACGAACCTTACGGTGATGTCTAACTTGTTCAACCCGAGCAACTAGCAAGTCAAGGAATTGTTTGGTGAGACTATTAGAGAGTGATACACTTGAGTGAAACACGAGCGTGAGTGACCTATACATTGTACAAAAAAAAAACAACAAAAACAACAAAAAGAGAGGTAGTTGTTTATTTGCAGGTTTACCTAAGCATGTCAAGTGGAGTTGGAGAACAAACCATGGACTTAAAACTACACATGGAGGCCATGATGGAGGAATTCAAGCAGAGTTTGGATGAAGCTTTCGAGCCTCTTCATCGACGCCCTTGACCGAATGGTGAATAAGGATGTCAAGAGGAGGGGTTCTACACAATTCCATCCCAACGTCCAACCTACCTCTTCAAAGTCAGTATATTCAAGGAGAAGTGAGGAGGTTCATTTGCCAACAAAGCATGCAAATACATTATCCGTAGATGAAGGAGTTAGCAGAGTGTGGGAGACATATCAACAACTCCTCCAACAAAAACTTGAAAAAGAGCGAGTTGAGTGTGGTGGTGAGAGTGCACTTGAGGTAAAAGTTGAGGAATGTGAGTTAGAAAAAGAGGTAAAAAAATCTGAGGAGATGAGTGAAGCATCAAGTGAGCTGATTGTGCATGGGAAGGCGAGTGTTTATAGCTTCCTAACAAACTTAACTTTGCCTTGTTTAGTGTTTCTGCTTTTGTACAGATTAAGCGAAGTCAAGTGAAGTTAGTCATGCAATGTTCCATTCCAAAGTCACTTGTACAATTCACTAGCTTCCATGGAGTTTGTCTGCTAGGAGATAAATCTATTTGGTATCACTTCATGGAACAACGTCAATCCAAATCTGGCCGCACCAATGGAGAATTAATTCGAACTCATCATGAAGGGAGAATTCCATATTTCTATTCTTGTTTGTTGCCTATGATTCATTCATCATCTTTACCTTCTTTTGAGCATCATTTCCATCCTCACACTTGTATTTTCTATGCAGATTTTGAAGGAAAATGTAAAGAGCCATCAATGCAGTCTCAAGTTGAATCGATTGATGGAAGGAGTCATGTGTCAAAGGGAGTTTTTGCATTTAACTCTTATTCTACACCTTTCTCACCACTTAATTAATGATGTTCCATTGCTTATATGTCCAATTTCTGGTTCAAAACAAGCTGAGACTTATTTTATCTTTGTAGGTTGTAAGGCTGTTCGAAAATTTCCAGATTTGATTAAAGAGTTGCAACCTGATTTCATGCTTGTGCCAACTGCTGTTGTGATCTTCCATGCATATTCATACATCCAAAAGCTGGTCACCATGAGTTCATTTTATCAACTCCAACTGGTGCAAATTCATGTGACTCGTATGGAGTGACTTTCCACTTCATTGCTGCCACTTATGTTGGGTGATGCATACAAATGTGTCAATCAAGACCTTACATGTTGTTCTTACGTCACTGGTTCATGCTTCCACGGAAGTGCAACACGATTGGCTCATTGTTCTATCTCCAGATGGGCAAGTAGTGTCAAATCAGCAACAACTAGGGTCGAATTATACTACCTTTGCACAACAGATTCGAAATTTTTTCTAAGCTGAATGAGAGTCCATGAAGATCCTATCTTAGTGCATGTGAAACGTAAGTTGTCAAGTAGTATTAACCCTACATATACAATGGTGTGATTTGTTTTGTAGGTTTGAACTTGACATGCAACGATCAAGGGTTGATGAGAGAGTTTTGGAGTGTTACATGGAATTTTCACAAGCTTTATACAAGGTGTTTCTTGTCTTGGAGAATGTCCTTGTTCAAGAGCATCATGAGGTTGTCCAAGCGACAGTGACGTGGCTGGTGCTCATTCATCTAGCTCCCACATTGCTATCCCTATAAGCGCACCAACATGGAGTACCCACTTTTCCCCAAGATTTGAGGACAAATCCTTTTCAAAGAGGAGGGGAATGATGCGAATGAGCAAGCTGGCCGTGGTGTTCACATAGGCCCGTTACACGTGCACAAGTTAAGAGGTTCAAAGAGTCACTTCAAGCTTTAGTTCATGCCGTATAAGGTCAAGAGAAACCAAGCTCAAGCATTGAAGGAATTGACTTGGAGGATCCTTGCAAGACTACCAAGATATTGCTTACAATTGAAGGCGCAAGTGACCAAGCCTCAAAGAAAGGATTGGGCCTCGATTAAGTAGCTCTTCTTGAGCTTAACTTCGGCCATGTGGGCCTTAGGTCCATTAGTACTTTAGTTAGTCATTAAGTTAATTAATTAGTAGGTTAGCTTTCGGCCAAGAGAGACCCAATGGGCTGGCCGAATTTCCTTAATATTTTCCAAGTTCTATTAGGGTTAGACAAGGCTATAAATAGCCCCAAGTCATTGTTTACATTCAGTTTTTCGATATTATTCAATAAAAATTCCAGAATTTCGTCCATTAATTGTGGCAAATTCCTTTAGCTTGCGAAAGCTAGTTTGAACATCCTAGAGTTGATCCTAGGTTGTTTATTGACTTATCAATCAAGCAAACACACTTGATTGTGGCGTCCTCTACCGTTGAATCCATCCTTGAGTGGTCCAAATTTGGGTTCGACTCCATTCGTCTTGCAACGTGTCCTCTACGATCCTAAGATTGCTTCCGCCGTTCACATCATCTAGCCTAGCCGAGTTAGGGTTTCCAAGTCACTTTAGGTTTTCAAGTTGTATGGCTATATATTAGCCAACGCAAGAGACCTTCATAATCAGTTTTTGCATTAATAAAAATCGTGAGTCTTTCACTTTCTCTTTCCAAGAGAGCTTCTTTTGAATATTTGAGAATCTTTCTCAAGTTATTCAAGTGAACTTATCAATCAAGTAACTCCCTTGGTTGTGGCGTTCCTCTACCTATAGTTTGGTTCGCTAATTCGTTAAGTAGTGGGCTTGAGATAATATCAATATTGTTCGCTACTTTCGGGGATTAGATTGGCGTCAAAATTTCCGCTGCTCAAACCGTTGGTGATTGGTTGTCTAGATCGTGTCAAAGTGTGTATCCATCAGTTGGTAATCAGAGCTAGTCGACAACCACCAGGTTACATCCTTCTTTTCTTTTGTGTCGAATCATATAGTCTTGTCTTTTCAAATCTGATTTCGTGTGTCTTAAAAAAAAAATCATACTGTCACCGACATTGTTCACCGTACTGTTCATCTCGCGGTTACTGTTCATACGAAAAAAAATTCCGGTCGCTAGTTTCCTTCTTCGTTTTATCCTTTACTGTCCGCATTGTGTCTTCTTGTTACCACTGTGATCCGTATCTATAATTGAGTCCTTTTGTCGTATATTTGAGTCTTGAAGTCGGTAGAAGTAAAAAAAAAAAAAGCAAACACACAAGAAGCAAAACAAATTTCTGGTCACTAGTTTGCTTCTTGAAACCGAAGTGTTTTGAACAAGAGGGCTTAGGAATATTGTCTTGTTTTGCACAAAAAAAAAAGGCTGTTTACAATAGTTCTTGAAGTTCTTGATAACCTTACCTTGTTTTTTGGAATTCTTGATATATATCTTGAAGGGGTGGGTTGGTTCTTGAAAATCTTGAAGCCAAAATTGATCTTGATCAAACGGTTAGTATCGTTTCTTTGAAGTGGACTGATCTTGTGCAAACAAATCAAAAACAAAATTCTTGTTCTTGTTGAGATCCGAATAGAAAAAGAAGAAAAAAGAAATTCTGGTTAAAGAGAAAAAAAAAAAGAGGAAGAAAGAGCAAACCAGAATTGGACTCTTTACCAAGAAGAGGGAAACCTACTTGAATTGGGAAACCAAGTTGTCTTTGGTTTGCTAAAACAAATCCTAGATACACTCTAACTACCCCAATTTGGTTAGAACACCTTTGCACCGTGCGGAAACCAGAAAACAACCCCAAACCAAACCCAAAACCGCCCAAGAAAACACGGCCTTCAACCTCCAAAAACAAACCAGCCTATTGCAAACGGGTAGAGTCACTCTAGGTTCCAAAAAATTTGCCATCCGCGTTCTTAATTCTGTCGACATTAGCAATCTAATCCAGGTTGATAAATTGTCGTCTTTGAGTCATTTTTAACAAATTGTTGTTCGTGTTCGAAGTGTCCAGAAGAGTCCCAAAATGGGTCTAGTCGTTATTTAAGCTTGTTAGAGTCCTTTGTCGAAGTCAAACTCTCACAACACTTGAGTTACTCTTTTGCGGACCAAATCAGAAAACATTCAGCGTATTCTTGCTTGAGTAATTGCTACCCTTTTGAGTCATTATTCCAGTCCTAAATTTCCAGCTATTCATACCCCACTTTGGGGAACAACTTGGATTGAAGTTTGGGTTGAACTACTTGGAAGGGAAATTCTGATTTCTTCAAAAGAGAGAATCAAGGTGATTTGAGAAGCTGGAGTTGTGGAGAGCAATTAAGAGTGTTTTAAACACACTTGAGTGATACACGAAGAGCGAGAGAAACCACGTAAGGGAGTGAGTGAGGCCTTTCTACTAAATGTTTGTGTGAAGTTTTGGCAGGTGATAAAAAGTCTGAGAACAAATGAAATTCTCAACGTGGAGGCTTCACCATCATTGGTGGCCTAAAGGAAGTAAATTCTGGTGGCCATTAGCGTGAGATAACTCGAGCCAACTTGGAAAACATACAAAGCTCAAAAAAAAATGATTGGTTTATACACTTGCCGATATTCAATGGATAAAGGTTTGCAGCTTAGCCATTGATAAAGGTTTGTGAAAGTTAACCTCGCAAGTACTGTCTTGGTTGAGAAAATTGTAATCTCCCCAACCAATTGATCATCTTCGACCCTTACAAAGTTGCATAGTGATAAGTGGTGATATTTGGATTACGAAGCACACACTATGTTTACTTGAGTGTGTGGCAAACGGATCTTAACCCAAGTAATGACCCAGTTCGAGTACCATTTGGGCCCATGGCACGGACCTTAGCCCAAGTAATCACCCAATTCGAGTACCATTTGGCCCATCACACGTGCACGGGCCAAGCGATTCAAGGAGTGCACTCCAAGCCCTAGTGCGAAGTGTGCAAGACCAACAAGGAGTCCATAGAGACATTGAAGGCTTGGAAAGGGATACTCAAGTCATCTACACAATGATCCAAGCCCATGAAGAATCAAGTGGGCCTCCCAAGTGGGTTGGTCGATTAGGCCCTAGGCTTAGTCCCCAGGTTTTCATCTTGTTAGAGTTGGATTAGCTTATTAAAACTTAGGTCATGGGCCGGCCCCATCTTGTCCATGGAGTGGCCGACCCCCTTGTTTGCATTATTAGGGTTTCATTAGTCCCTTGACCTAGTCCCTTAGCCTATATAAAGGCTCACTTTGTACGGTCAAAGGGGTACGCAATTTTGATAATAACAATTGTTTTGTTTTCTCTTCCATTGAGAGATTCAATGCTTTACTTGCTTGGCAAGGGTTATTGAGCAATCTTGCGCTTGCCCATTGATTGTTCTACCGACCTATCCACTTGAGTGTTCACCTCAAGTTTGGAGTCGTCGTTATACCGCCTTTAATCAAGTCGTGTCGTCCATTTTGTTTTAGGCTTGCAATCCAAGCGTTGGACAACCTCGCTAGATCCTTGGGCAAACTGCTACGTGTCCTCGAAACGTGTTGATCGAGGACCGTATCAGTTGGCTTCAGAGCTTCGTGAGGTATTCTTCGTTAATATCCTTGTTTTCATAAGTGTGTCGTTAGGGTTTGTTCTAGTTCCGCCTGCAATTGTTTCAAAAAAAAAAAAAAACCAAAAGCAAAATTTCTGTCCCGCCGTGGGTTGTTCTTTAGTTCGTCACAATTTCTGGCGTTGGTGCTACATTGTTGGCCCAAATCTGTCCGTGGTTGTGGGTGGGTTGTGTAGCTCAAAATTCTGTCCAAGTTGGTCGTTAGTGTCGCATGTATAATCTGTCCAAGCTGAGTTTGCTTGTCAAAAAAAAATTCTGTCCAAAGTTCAGCGTTTTCGCCGTGCCTTGTTTCTTATCAATTTCTGGTCGTGGTAGTGTCAACAAACCTGTCCGCATTTGTGTTGTCTGTTGCATCAAATTCTGGCCGTTTGTGGTGCCAAAATCTGTCCGTGGGCTGCTTTATTAGGATGAAAGCCGTTTGGGGCAGCCAAGGAAACCCATTGGCGGCTGCTAGGGTTTGCCTTGTGCGGCTAGGTTTCTCTTGTGTCCAATCTGTCCAAGTTTGTCCTCTGAGTTTTCCAAGTTGTTACTTGATTTTCAAATCTGACTTTTGGTTACTTGGTTGGTATTTGTGAATCTTGAAGAGAACCTACAAGATTTAAGGGTTTCTTGAAGTTCTTGAAGACTTTCTTGAAGTTTCTTGAAATTCCTGAACGAATCTTGCTCGTTCTTGGGAGAATCGTGGGTTTGTGCATGGCCGTGATGAGGGGGGGTCAATCAAATCTGGAATTGTGCTTTCCATTCGGCCAAGAGTGTTGGGCTTGAGTGAAAAAAAAAAAAAGAAAACAGAAACGAAAATAAAAAAAAAGGAAAAAAAGAAGAGGCATTCGGTGGGCAAGCAAAACAAGAAGGGAATTGCATTCTTATTTGTCCAAATCAGTTTTATTACATCTTGTTCCAACCCAAACAGAAAAATTACACAAAGAAAGCAATCAAAAGTTTTGATCCACCACTTTCTTGAAGTTCTTGAACTTCTTGTTCTTGGGAACTTGACTTACCTTTGCGTATGAACATCCTCTTGTATTCCCTTGCGGTGGTGAAGGGCTTTCGTGGTTTGGGAGTGAATTTCTTGGGAGTTTTGAGTGGGTTGAGTGCATCACCTTGTCCATTCTCCATTTGTTGTGCAAGAGGGGCCGAAATTTACCTTGAGTGTGTGGCCCAAAGAGAGCCGACAGCCTTGCCACTTGGGAAAATCGAAAACTGATTTGTGTGTGTGTGAGGGTGCGGCTAATGTAGTGAGGTTTTTGTAGGTGGCCAGCCGACTTTAGAAGGGAATTAGAAAAAAAAAAAAGGAGAGAAAGGAGCCCACCGACTTGGTTGGTGTGTGAGTGCCGCAAATCTGATTTGCAATTGATATTGGAGTTGAGTTTGGAAAGCTGTCCAAATCTGTTTCAAGAAGAAAAGGTTTTCTAAAAGGGTTTCCAAAACTAACTTGTTTTTCCAAAGTCAATTAGGAAACTAAGTAAAAGCACTTGGATAACTCTTTTGTCTTCACTTGGACACCTCCTACATTTTCGGGACACCTTCCTACATTTTAGGGAGCTAGGGTTTCCAATTTGATTCCGTTTCACACTAGCATTAGTTTCCAAATTCTGTCCGCCATTAACTTCCTTCCAAAAACTTCCAATCTTGTTTCCTTTTTGCATTCCATTTTGTGTCTTGCTTCTTGATTACTTTTGTGGATAGTTTGGTGACAATTCTTGGATTTTGTGCGGCATTTCTCAACTACTCAAACCGACAAGTAAGGAATTTTGGTAAGCTTATTTGGGTGCTTTGAGTGATACACGAGTGATGAGCACATACACGTGAGCTTGTGTGTCGTGAGGAATCTCTTTTTTCGTTGCTAATTTTTTGCAGGTCCCTCATACATCATGGCGGAGTACAAAGACGCATAAAAGCTAACTCACAAATTGTCTTCCTGATCCCAAGGAAGTCAAAGAAGTGGCATTACGTGGCGTAGATGAGCAATGGGACATCGTCAAATCTCAGTTGCTTGGTTGGTTTTATATGCGTTGTGGTGTCAAAGATAAAATCTGTAGCTTGGCCATTGATGGGAGTTGTGAAGTCAACCTTGGCAAGTGCTATCATGGTGAGAAATTAAATCTTCCAACCATTGATCATCTTCAACCGTACAAGTTGATGAGTACTCATGGTGATGTTTGGGTTACTAAGCACACACTTATACCTATTCAAATCGGTAAATATGTGGACGAGGTGTTGTGTGATGTAGTCCCAATTCAAGTGACACACCGGTTGTTGGGCAAACATGGATGTCGAGGCGAGAAGTTAAATATGAGGGACATACTAATAAAGTATTCCTTCTTATTTAATGTCGTCGTTTTGTACTTGTATCACTACTTGTGACCAGCTTTTGTATTGATCTAGCATACATGAAAAAGTGAGCTTGAGCATTATAGAAATGGAAGAAAAAGCTAGATGAGGGAATTGTGCCTGAAGAGGTAAATTCGAGGAGTGAAAGCAATGAGATAAAAGGGTCAGCTGTTGAACTAGAAAAAGAGATGAAAAAAATCTGATTGAAATGGGTGGTAAAAAGGAAGAGAAGAGAGAAAGTGGGCTGATTTTGAGCAAGAATGTGAGGGCCTATATTTCCTAACGAACTTACCTTTGCTTTGTTTAGTATCTCTTCTTTTGTGCAGATTACACAAAGTCAAGTAGAGCTGGGTCATGGCATGTTCCATTCCGAAGTCACTTGGGACACTTTGCGAGTTTCCATGGAGTTTATCTTCTAGGAACTAAAATCTCTTTGGTATCAATTCATGGAACAATGTCCATTCAAACCTGTCCGCGCCATTGGAGGACTCATTCGAGCTCATCTTAAAGGGAAATTCCAGATTCTACTTCTTGTTCTCTACCTATTGGTTCATTCATCGCCTTTGCCTTATTTTGAGCATGTTACTAGCACTAACTTCTTGTTGCTCTTATGTAGTGTTTGATAAGAAGTGTAAAGGACTAGCACTGGAATCTCGAGTTGAATCCAATTGGTGGAAGGAATATTGAAGTGTCAAAGGGAGTTTTCTCATTTAAATTCTTGTTCTACACCTTCTTACCATCTAACTAATAATGTCCATTAGTTCTTTACCCTATTTCTGAATTGTTTCAAGTTGAAGGTTATTTTGTGGCTTGTAGGTTGTAACGCTGTCCAAAATCTCCCAACTATGATTAAAGACTTGCAACCCGATTTCGTGCTTATTCCTGATAAAAGTGGTGCACGTTCGTGCTTCCTACATGTCCAAAAGCTGGTCACCACAAGCTTACTTTACCAACTCCAACTTGTGCAAATTCATGCAATTCGTATGGAGTGCGTTTTCACTCACTGTTGCCACTTATGCGGGTGATGCCCACAAATGTGTCAATCAAGATCTGAATGTTGGTCTTACCTCGCTGGTTCGAGCTTCTAAGGAAGTGCAATCCGATTGGTTCAATGTTCCACCTCCAGATAGGCAAGTCGTGCCAAATCAGCGAACAACCAGGGGAAGACCATACCCCCTCGAACAACCAATTCAGGATTTCTTTTAGCTTCAATGGGCATCATTATGAAGATCCTTATCTTGTGCAACATGACTGGTAAGCTATTGCAATAATTTTATACCTATGACTACTCACTATGTGATTTATTGTGTAGGTAACATCATGCCAGTCCATTGCTCGAAGGCTAATTAGAGAGTTTTGGGTTGCAACCCTGGAATTTTCGTAAGCCTTATACACGTTCTTTCCTACCTTGGCGAATGTCCTTGTTTGAGAGCCCCTTGAGGCTGGCCAAACGACATTTAACTTGGCTTGTGACCCTTCATTTCTTTCCAACGTGGTTCTCCGCTAAGCGTACCGTCGATTTGTGGCCAAATCGCTTTCATGAGGAGGGGAATGATGCAAACATAAAGATCATCCTCCAAACTATTGAGTCAAATGAAGAGTGGCTGCAATTTGTTTCCCGTTCCGAGTGCTCCATTGTGTCAACAACAATGCTTACAAATTGGGGTTACCTGGGGGAGTGCAATGTTAGCACGACTTTCAATGTCGCGGATTTGAGTCCATTCCTTGACGGGGAGGATCCAAATTTGAGGACAAATCCTTCTCAAGTGGAGGGGACTGATGTGTGCACGGATCTTACCCAAGTAATGACCCTGTTCGAGTACCATTTGGCCCAGTCACACGTGCACGGGCCAAGCGTTTCAAGGAGTCACTCCAAGCCCTAGTGCGAAGTGTGCAAGACCAACAAGGAGTCCATAGAGACATTGAAGGCTTGGAAAGGGATACTCAAGTCATCTACACAATGATCCAAGCCCATGAAGAATCAAGTGGGCCTCCAAGTGGGTTGGTCGATTAGGCCCTAGGCCTTAGTCCCAGGTTTTCATCTTGTTAGAGTTGGATTAGCTTATTAAATTAGGTCATGGGCCGGCCCATCTTGTCCATGGAGTGGCCGACCCCCTTGTTTGCTTTATTAGGGTTTCATTAGTCCCTTGACCTAGTCCCTTAGCCTATATAAAGGCTCACTTTGTACGGTCAAAGGGGTACGCAATTTTGATAATAAACAATTAGTTTTGTTTTCGCTTCCATTGAGAGATTCAAATCCTTTACTTGCTTTGGCAAGGGTTATTGAGCAATCTTGCGCTTGCCCATGATTGTTCTACCGACCTATCCACTTGAGTGTTCACCTCAGTTTGGAGTCGTCGTTCTACCGCCTTTAATCAAGTCGTGTCGTCCGTTTTGGTTTTAGGCTCCGCAATCCAAGCGTTGGACAACCTCGCTAGATCCTTGGGCAAACGTGCTGCGTGGTTTCGAAACGTGTTGATCGAGAACCGTATCATTCCTTTCGTATTAGCCAATACGTGGATGAGGTGTTGTGTGATGTAGTTCCTATTCAAGTGACGCATATGCTGTTGGGACAATGGTGGATGTTTAATCGAGAAGTCAAATATGATGGATATACTAATAAGTATTCCTTCACATTTAATTGTCGTCGTACCAGGCTTGTGTCGCTTAATTCTAAGCAACTTGTATTGATCTAGCATACCTAAAGAGTGAAGCATGGGCGTAATAGTATGAAGAAAGAGCGAGATGAGGGAATTGTGACTGAAGAGGTAAAATTCGAGGGAGTTGAAAAGGAGAAAGAGGTTGAGAATAATGAGAGGAAAAAGTTAGCTATTGAGCATGAGAAAGAGATTAAAAATTCTAAGAGTGAGCTGATTGTGAGAAAGGATGTGAGATCATACGTTTTTTCTAACGATCTTAACTCTACGTTGTTTAGTGTTTCTACTTTTATGTAGGTTAAGCAAGGAAATTTGAGCTGATCTTGGCATGTTCTATTCCTAAATCCATTGGTGAATATCAAACTTTTCATGGAGTTTGCATCTTAAGTGTTGTATCTCTTTGTCATCCATTGATGTTCAACTTCAACCATGAGCCTGATTTGCTTATTGGGAGGAATAATGAAGTTTCAAAGGGAGTTTCTACACTTGAAACTTGTTATAAACTTCCTTCTTATTTCGTTGGTGATAATTCTTTCCTCATCGTTCCAAATTCTGATTCCTTACAACCTGATTTTATTCTTCAATTTGAAGGTACAAAAGCTGCCTATCTCGATCTTGCTCCATTTGTGCAAGATAGGCCATACCAACAACAAATTGCAATGAATTATGTAACTTTGCACAATCATATTCGGGACTTTTCTAACCTGATTGAGCATCACTATGCAGATCCTTATCTTGTGAATGTGAATGGTAAGCTGTCAAGTGATTTTATACCTACAAATGCTAATCGTGTGATTTAGCCTTGAGTTTTCCATGGCGGATTGTGAGTATTTTCAAGCTGACCAAGACACATGTGCACCGAATTACAATAATCATGACGTATGCAAGTATCATTCATTCTAAGAGAGCCAATATATGGAGATTTGAGGTGTCATACTGCCAACTCTTGTAGTACCATTCATTTGCCAAGATTTGAGGACAAATCTTTTTCAAGAGGAGGGGAATGATACGAAATATAGGCCGCTTATGGGCCATGTGTTGGCCTGCAAGAGATTGAATCTTTTAGTAATAGTTAGTAGTTTATTTTCCAGATTTCTATTTTATTTGCTCGGAATAAATTCGGTCCAATACCTCATGTTGAGTTGGATCCGATTTATAGAGTCTAGGCTCACTATTACTTAAGTTGGTTAATTAGCTTTTGTTGGGTTATGTTGGGCCAGCTTAAAGCCTTCATTGGGTCGATTATAAGCTGACCATTAGATAGTGGATTTGAGTAGTAGAATCGGCCAAAGGCCTAGCCTATCCGAGTTAGGTTTCCAAGTCACTTTAGGTTTTCAAGTTGTATGGCTATATATAGCCAATGTAAGAGACCTTCATAATCAGTTTTTGCATTAATAAAAATCGTGAGTCTTTCACTTTCTCTTTCCAAGAGAGTTTCTTTGAATATTTGAGAATCTTTCTCAAGTTATTCAAGTGAACTTATCAATCAAGTAACTCCTTGGTTGCGGCGTTCCTCTACCTATAGTTTGGTTCGCTAATTCGTTAAGTAGTGGGTTGAGATAATATCAATGTTGTTCGCTACTTCGGGGATTAGATTGGGTCAAATTTCCGCTGCTCAAACTGTTGGTAATTGGTTGTCTAGATCGTGTCCAAGTGTGTATCACATCACCGTGGAAAGCTTATGCACATGAGTCTAGCGACTCTAACTCGGATAATGACTATGAGCATAAGCAAGGGAGGTCCAAGCGAGATACTAGACCTTCAAGTGACCATATCCCGGGCATAAAATGAAGATTCCACCCTTCCAAGGACGATCGGACCCCGATGCATATTTGGAGTGGGAAAAGCGAATTGAACTTGTCTTCGACTGCAATACTTACTCGGAGGAGCAAAAAGGTCAAGTTGGCCGTGGTCGAATTCACTGACTACGCCGTTGTGTGGTGGGATCAACTCTCCACTAGTCGAAGGAGGAGTGGTGAACCTGCCATACACACTTGGACGGAACTAAGACGTCTAATGAGGAAGCGTTTCGTACCTAGTTATTACTACTGTGACTTGTACCAAAAGCTCCAAATCCTCAATCAAGGAGCACGAAGTGTCGAGGACTATCACAAGGAGATGGAGATGCTCATGCTACGGGCGGACATCACAGAGGATCGAGAAGCAACAATGGCGCGCTTCTTGAACGAACTAAGACCCGAAATCGCTGACCAAGTGGAGTTACACCACTATGTGGAGATTGGTGACTTGGTGGAGAAAGCCATCAATATTGAAAGGAGGATCAAGAGGAGGGGTCAGCCTAGGAGTTACATACCCGATGCTATATCAAAGGAAAGGTATGTAGTTTGATCATCGATGGGGGTAGTTGTGCTAATGTTGCTAGTGACTTGATGGTGGAGAAACTAGCACTACCTACTCTACGCCATCCAACACCTTATCGTTTGCAATGGTTGAGCGATAGTGAGGATGTTCGTGTCACCAAGCAAGTCCAAGTACCTTTCCAAATTGGGAAGTATGAGGACGTGGTGTTATGCGACGTGGTCCCTATGCAAGCATGCCATATATTATTGGGGAGACCATGGCAATTTGACAAAGGAGTCACGTTCGATGGCTTTACCAATAAATACTCCTTCAAACAAGGCGCGAAAAGGATTGTTCTTGTGCCACTTACTCCTAGCCAAATTCGTGAAGATCAAGAAAACTTGATAAAGGAGAGTGAGCTCGAGAATGAGAAGAAAAAATAGAAAAAGCCAAGAGCTCAAAAGAAAATGATAAGGCCGAGAAAATTGAGAGGAAAAAGGCATATGGTGAGCCGCCCAAAATGGAAAAGAAAGAGAAAAGGCAAAATCTACTGATAAAAGCCAATGTAGTGAGAAAAGCTTTGAGTATTAATACACCTATCCTTGTACTTTTGTGCAAAGAGGTGTTGGTTGTCACAAGTGATCTTACTAACACTTTACCATCTAGTATTGCCTCTCTCTTGCAGGATTATGATGATGTCTTCCCCGATGAGATTCCAAATGGACTATCACCAATAAGGGGAATTGAGCATCAAATCGACTTGGTTCCAAGTGCCCCACTTCCTAACCGACCAGCCAACAAAATGGGACCAGATGAGACGAAGGAGCTCCAACGCCAAATCGAAGAGCTTCTAACAAAGGATGGGCGCGGGAAATCTTGAGTCCATGCACGGTTCCCATCATCTTTGGTGCCTAAAAAGGATGGAAGTTGGCGAATGTGCACTGACTGTAGGGCCGTCAATGCAATAACGGTAAAATATCATCACCCTATTCCTTGACTTGATGATATGTTAGATGAGCTATATGGTGCTGTGATTTTCACTAAAATTGACCTAAAAAGCAGTTATCATCAAATTAGGATGAAAGAGGACGATGAATGGAAAACGGCCTTCAAAACCAAACATGGCTTGTATGAGTGGTTAGTTATGCCATTTGGTCTAACTAATGCACCTAGTACATTCATGAGGTTGATGAACCATGTACTTCGTCCATTTCTAGGAAAATTTGTAGTTGTATATTTTGATGATATCCTGATTTATAGTAGGAGCCTAGATGAGCATGTTGAGCATGTGAAACTTGTTCTTGATGTACTTTGAAGGGAAAAGCTCTATGCTAACCTTAAAAAGTGCTCATTTTGTACTGATCAACTTGTCTTCCTAGGCTTTGTTGTGAGTAAACAGGGAATCAAAGTGGACGAGAAGAAAGTCAAAGCAATTCGAGAGTGGCCCACCCCAAGCACAGTGGGTGAGGTACGCAGCTTTCATGGTCTTGCTAGTTTTTATAGACGATTTGTTAAAGATTTTAGCACCATTGCTGCACCTTTAACTGCTGTAATTAAGAAAAATGAGCCATTTGTGTGGTGGGGTGATGCTCAAGAACGTGCTTTCCAAATGCTTAAACACCAACTCACACACGCACCACTACTTGCATTACCATGCTTTGACAAGATGTTTGAAATAGAGTGTGATGCATCTGGGGTGGGTATTGGAGCTGTCTTAACGCAAGAGGGCAAACCAATTGCATACTTTAGTGAAAAACTTAATGGGGCAGCTTTGCACTATTCCACTTATGATAAAGAGTTGTATGTTTTAATTCGTGCTTTAGAGACTTGGCAACATTATTTGAGACCAAGGGAATTTGTTATACACACTGACCATGAATCACTTAAGCACATTAAGTCACAACACAAGTTGAATAAGCGTCATGTTAAGTGGATTGCATTTATTGAAACATTCCCTTATGTGATCAAGTACAAAGTTGGGAAAACCAGTGTTTGTTGCTTGATGCGTTATCACGTCGTTACTCTTTACTCACTCTGATACGCTCCTTAATCAACAGGTTTCGAGACACGTAACACATTTGCCCAAGGATCTAGCGAGATTTCCAACCGTTTGGATTGTGACTCCTAGAATCAAGAAGGACGACACGACTTGACTCAAGACGGTAGAATGATGACTCCAATTGAGGTGGATACTCTAGTGGATAGGTCGGTTGAAGAATCAAGGACAATCACGAGATTGCTCAAGAACCCTTGCCAATGCAAGTAAAGGAACCGATTCTCTCAACAATGGAAGAGAAAACGAAATTGAAATTTTATTATAAAAGTACGTAACCCTTCTGATACGAACGGCACCAACCTTGTGATGCAACCCGTACAGACAGGAAAGGATCTAGAAGGTGAGAACTCACGTTGATGTCAAACGAACGTAGCGGATCACCTAAACCCGTTGATCACGTGGTCAACGAACCTCGGTATTTTGTAGAGGACGCCACAATCTAGCGCGGTCCTAGATTGATAAGTCGAATTGAATACCTAAGATATGAATCTAAGATATTCAAGGTGCTTCAATGAAGCTTTTGAGAGAACTCTCAAGTGTATTTTTTATTAATCATAAAAAACTGACTGTAAACAATGACATTAGGCTATTTGTAGCCGTGACTAAGACCTAACAAAATTTACTTGGGCCGACACTAGCCCCACAACATAGACCCCCAACAAGCTCAGCGAAAGGACTAACTCCGTACCCAACTAAAATGCTATTGGACCTAAGGTCCACATGGCCTAGCACATTGACCCAAGGACTAACAACGACTAAGGTCCAAACCACAAGCTAGTTGGACCTCTTTATTACACTCTACTAAACTAATAATGGGCCATGGCCCCTTAGCCAAATCATGGGTTTCTAATCTTCAGTGATGGCCGAAACGAGGACAACAAGCCTAACTTCATTGAGGCCCTCGATGGCCTTTGGCTCTCCACTTGACTCTCGAGCCGCACGAACCAATGTTTGTAGCGTCTCATTCAATCTCTTCGCGCGAGCTCGTGTCATAGGCCCCAATGGCACCTTTACTTGCTCTACTTGGATAGCTCTCTCGACCTCCTCATCACCTTCAACCGTACAGCTTGTGCCTTTTTATAGGCTAAAAGAACTAATGAAAACCTAGGGCTAGGGAAGGGGGAGGGTTCGGCCATCCTTAGGGTTAGGTGGGCCGAGCCTTTAATTAAAATTTGAAAAAGAACTAACTAACGGACTAAAGCCAAACTAACAACCATCACTTAGCTCCTCATGGGCTTGGATCAATGTGTAGACATCTCGACGATCAACTTCTAGGCCTTCAATGTTCCTATGGACCCCTTGTTGGTCTTGAACATTTTGAACAAGGGCTTGGAGAGACTCTTTGAAGCGCTTGGAGAGTGCACGTGTAACGGGGCCCAATGGTACTCGCACTTGGTCTTCATCATCTCCATTCGTGCACACATCAGTCCCCTCCACTTGAGAAGGATTTGTCCTGAAATCTGAATCCTCCTTGTCAAGGAATGGGCTCAAGTCCGCGACATTGAAAGTCGCGCTAACATTGTACTCCCCAGGTAGCTCCAATTTGTAGGCATTGTCATTGATTCGTTGGAGCACTCGAAAGGGTCCATCTCCCCTTGGGGACAGTTTGCTTTGGCGCTACTTAGGAAATCGCTCCTTCCTTAGGTGCAGCCAAACCCAATCTCCAGGTTCGAAAATCATCTTACGACGATGCTTGTTAACTTGCTGGATGTATTGCTGAGTACGCTTCTCAATGTTGGCTCGAACAGCTTCATGTAACCTGCGCACAAAATCAGCTTTTTTTTTCCCATCTAAGCTTGTGTGCTCAGAGGAGGGTAAGGGTGCCAAATCAAAGGGGGTCAGGAGGTTAAAACCATAGACAACCTTAAATGGTGAGTAGCTATGAACAGTTCTATTATAAGCAAATTCAACATGCGGCAGACACTTTTCCCAAGATTTAAGATTCTTTTTAATCAATGCCCTGAGTAAAGTTCCAAGTGTACGATTGACTACCTCAGTTTGTCCATCGCTTTGAGGATGACTTGTGGTCGAAAATAATAGTTTAGTGCCAAGTTTAGACCACAGAGTCTTCCAAAAGTAACTCAAAAACTTCACATCCCTATCACTAACAATAGTTTGAGGCATACCATGCAAACGTACAATTTCTTTAAAGAACAAGTTAGCAATATGAGATGCATCATCAGTTTTATGACAAGGGATAAAATGAGCCATCTTAGAGAATCTATCAACTACCACATAGATGGAGTCATTACCCCTTGGTGATCTAGGTAATCCCAAGACAAAGTCCATAGACAAGTCTACCCAAGGATAGTGTGGTATGGGCAATGGGGTATACAAGCCATATGAATTAGTTTTTGACTTGGCCTTGTGACAAATGACACATCTATCAACCATGCGTTCAACATCCCTACGCATATGATGCCAGTAAAAGTGTTCTTGCAACATTGCTAAAGTTTTAACAATGCCAAAATATCCCATGAGACCACCACTATGTGCCTCTCTAACCAAAAGATCACGAATAGACGAATTAGGCACACACAACTTGTCCACATAGAATAAAAATCCATCATGCAAGAAGTACTTTCCATGCGGACTCTAAGTGCAGGAGGCATATATTTCACCAAAATCAAGATCGTGCGCATACAGTTCCTTGATCATCTCAAAACCTAACAACTTAGCATCAAGGAAAACAAGCAAAGAATATCTACGAGATAGTGCATCAGCTACCACATTCGTTTTGCCGGTTTTGTACTTAATGACATAGGAGAAGGTGTCAATGAAGCTTACCCATTTGGCATGTCGCTTGCTCAATTTTGGGTGTCCCTTGAGAAACTTCAACGATTCGTGATCAGTGTGTATCACGAACTCCCTTGGACGGAGGTAGTGTTGCCATGTCTCCAAGGCTCTCACAAGTGCGTACAACTCCTTGTCATACGTGGGGTAGTTCAAGGCAGCACCTCCCAGTTTCTCGCTAAAGAATGCACAAGGCCTCTTGTCTTGCATGAGAACAGCTCCAATCCCTACACCAGAAGCATCACACTCAATCTCAAAAGTTTTGTTAAAATTTGGTAATGCTAAAACAGGTGCATGTGTGAGTTTGTCCTTAAGGGTAAGAAATGCTTGTTCTTGGGCCTCTCCCCAATGGAATTTATCATGTTTCTTTGTCACGGCGGTCAACGGGGCAGCAATGGTGCTGAAGTCTTTGACAAAACGCAGGTAGAAGCCTGCCAATCCATGGAAACTGCGCACCTCAGGGACGGATTTTGGAGTCGGCCATTGCTTGATGGCCTCAATCTTGGACTCGTCTACTTTGATGCCCTGTGAACTCACAACATATCCTAAAAACACAAGCTCATTAGTACAAAAGATGCACTTCTTAAGGTTAGCGTATAGACGCGCCTTTCGAAGTGTATCAAGAACCAATCTCAAATGCTCCATGTGTTCATGCATGTTGCGACTGTAAATCAAAATATCATCAAAGTAAACAATCACAAACTTCCCAATGAATTGCCTCAAAACATGGTTCATTAATCTCATGAAAGTACTGGGGGCATTAGTCAATCCGAAGGGCATGACTAACCACTCATAAAGGCCATGTTTTGTTTTAAAAGCTGTTTTCCACTCATCTCCCTCTTTCATCCTAATTTGATGATAGCTACTTCGTAAATCAATTTTGGTAAAAATTATAGCACCATCAAGTTCATCAAGCATATCATCTAATCTAGGAATTGGATGACGGTATTTAACAATTATAGCATTAATAGCTCTACAGTCGGTGCACATGTTCCAAGTACCATCTTTTTTGGGAACAAGTATCACAGGCACAGCACAAGGACTTAGACTTTCCTTTACCCAACTGATACGCTCCTCGATCAACACGTTTTGAGACACGTAACACATTTGCCCAAGGATCTAGCGAGGTTGTCCAACGCTTGGATTGCGAGACCTAAAACCAAAACGGACGACACGAATTGGTTGAAGATGGTAGAACGACGACTCCAATCGAGGTGAATACTCAAGTGGATAGGTCGGATGAACAATCAAGGACAAGCACGAGATTGCTCAAGAACCCTTGACAAAAGCAAGTAGAGGATCGAGTTTCTCACACTAGAGAGAATCGAAAATAATGAATTTTATTGATAAAACGTCTAACCCTTAATCCGTACAAAGTGAGCCTTCTTATAGGCTAAGGACTAGAAAACCCTAAAGCTAAGCTAAGGGGGAAGGTCGGCCACCCCTTGGGCCTCAAGTGAGCTGAGATTACACTTTCAACTAACATTAAAAACAAAGCTAACCTTAAGAAGTGCACCTAGCCCATACCGCTTGCAAGTGTCGCTAATCTGTCCAAGCATTGTCCGAATCTGTTTGGTCTTGTTCGTGAGTCAAAAATTCTGTTTGTGGTTGATTGTTGCGTCATTAGTCGTTCTTGAGTTGCGTGGAGTTCATATTCTGCCCGTGGTGTCCAGTGTTGTTGTGCATCTTTTTTTTTCCGTTTGGTGTTGTTGTGTCGTGTGTTTGGCTGCCGCACTTTGTGGGGAAGCCGTGAGCCTTTAGGGTTTCTTGAGTCAAAAAAAAAACAAAAGAAGAAGCGGCTGCCGTACCTATTTTCTTGTTATCCGAATTAGGGTTTGCTCTTTCTTGTGTTGGAGGTTATTGTGGACTGTCCGAAAATTGTCATTGCCAAATCGTGAACCTTTGTGGACTGTTTTGGGGTTGTACACCGTTATTTGGGGAGTTGTACCACAATCTTGACAATCTTGAAATTTTTGGAAACAACCCAAGTGTGTTTGGGATAATTTGGCAAGTGTGTTTGGGATAATTTGGCAAGTGCATGTAATCTGGCTTGGTTTCCTTTTCGGCCATACACAAAATTAATTGCGGCCAATCTAGGTCAAACCCTAGCAGCCGCACCTTGTGTTTTGTTGTTCAAAAAAAAAAAAGCAAAGCAAAGACAATATTTTCGGCCAAGCCAAGAAAGAACTTTCAAAGTTTTATTGCCAATTTGTTCAAGGCTACATAAGTGGGTCCGAAAAAAATCAAAAGTTTTGGTCCACTACTTCTTGAAATTCTTGAACACTTTGAGTCTTGGAACTTGTTTCACTCTCCTAGTGAAAAATTTCTTGCATTCTCTTGCGGTGGTGAAGGGTTTCCTTGGTTTTGGAGTGAATTTCTTGGGAACATCTTGGGTAACCCGTTGGGGGGGGAGCCTGAGAAGGGTCAACTTGATTGTCCATAACTAGTTGCTCTTGTCTTGAGAAAGCCAAATTGCCAAGTTGTCTTGAGACTAGAATTGTCGCACTTGATTATTGTCTTGGGTGTTGAGTGTCACGGCCATTGAGTATTAATAACCTAAGGCCAGCCGTGATCCTTGATGGTATTTTCCTAATTGCGATTGGTTTCCAAAGTTCTTGATTAGATTCCTATCTTTGATTGGTTTCCTAATCTTGTTTGGTTGCCAAAGTTGTTTGATTTCCAATCGAGACACATCCCTACATTTTAGGAATCACTCTTCCTACTTTTTAGGGATTGCCTTCCTACACTTTAGCCACATTTTCTCCTACTTATTTGATACGGTCCTCGATCAACACATTTCGAGACACGTAGCACGTTTGCCCAAGGATCTAGCGAGGTTGTCCAACGCTTGGATTGCGGAACCTAGAATCAATACGGACGACACGAATTGATTAGAGGTGGTGGAACGACGACTCCAACCGAGGTGATTACTCTAGTGGATAGGTCGGTGGAACAATCAAGGTCAAGCACAAGATTGCTCAAAAAAACCCTTGCCAAAGCAAGTAAAGGATTGAATCTCTCAATGGAAGAGAAACAAAACTAAGTGTTTATTATCAAAATTGCGTACCCCTTTGACCGTACAAAGTGAGCCTTTATATAGGCTAAGGGGCTAGGTCAAGGGACTAACGAAACCCTAATAAAGCAAGCAAGGGGGCGGCCACTCTTTGGACAAGATGGGCCGACCCATGACCTAATTTAACAATCTAATCCAACTCTAAACAAAATGGAAATCTAGCACTAAGGCCTAGGGCCTAGTCGACCAACGTACTTGGAGGCCCTCTTGATTCTTCATGGGCTTGGGTCATCGTGTAGATGACTTGATTATCTCCTTCCAAGCCTTCAATGTCCCTATGGACTCCCTGTTGGTCTTGGACGTTTCGCACAAGGGGTTGGAGTGACTAGGCCCGTGCACGTGTGACTGGGCCCAATGGAACTCGGACGAGGTTATTACTTGGGCTAAGGGCCGTGCACACAACAGTCCCCTCCACTTGAGAGCAATTTGCCCACAAATTGAAGCACGAATGGTGACAAGACGAGTCACATGCCTTCGACTCAATCTTGTTGTGATGGCTACAGATGTCATCCAATGCAAAACCCACGTGCTAAGTTGGCAAATAACCCTTGTCGAATCTTGAATTGCACAAACCATCTTCAATGTATGCTCAACTTGATCGTTTGTGGTCATGAGGTAAGGGTCCTCAAAGCGGTGTGATGGGTATCCCATGAAATCGAACTCCGACTCGAACACACTTGCAAGGCACCAAGGCGGATTTGGTGATGTTGGAGCTTCATGTGGACCAAGAGCAAGACGAAAATCATAGTGGCAATGGTCATTGAGGTACTTGTTCTTTAAGCGAACCCTTGGTACACAACCATTCCCAAAATGTGGAGCCGTCCCTTCAAGATGAGCTCGAATCAACTCCCCTTTGGTATGGACTGATTTGAGTTGACATTGTTCCATGAATTGATACCAACGGGGTTTAACTCTTGGAAGACCAACTCCATGGAGGCTTGCACAGTCTACAATTGATTTTGGAATGGAGCACACCAAGATCAGCCCAACTTGCCTTTGCTTGATCTGTATAAAAGAAGAAACACTAAACAAAGCAAAGGTAAGTTCGTTAGGAAAATAATAGGCCTTCACCGGGTTGCTCAAGATCAGCCCACTTTCTCTCTTTTCTTCCTTTTTACCACCCATCTCATCAGATTTTTCCATCTCTTTTTCTAGTTCAACAACTGATCGTTTCATCTCATTACTTTCAACTCCCTCGGGTTTTACCTCTTCAGGCACAATTCCCTCATCTAGTTGTTTCTCCATTCTATAACGCTCAAGCTCACTTTTCATGTATGCTAGATCAATACAAAGCTGGTCATAAGTAAGTGATACAAGTACAAAACGACGACCATTAAATAAGAAGGAATACTTATTAGTATGTCCGTCATATTTAACTTCTCGTCTCGACATCCATGCTTTGCCCAACAACACGTGTGTCACTTGAATTGGGACTACATCACACAACACCTCGTCCACATATTTGCCGATTTGAATAGGTACAAGTGTGTGCTTAGTAACCCAAACATCACCATGAGTAATCATCAACTTGTACGGTTGAAGATGATCAATGGTTGGAAGATTTAATTTCTCAACCATGATAGCACTCACAAGATTGACTTCACAACTCCCATCAATGGCCAAGCTACAAAGTTTATCTTTCACACCACAACGAGTATAAAACCAACCAAGCAACTGAGATTTAACGAGGTCCAATTGCTCATCCACACCACGTAATGCCACTTTTTTGACTCCCTTAAGATTAGGAAGACAATGTTGTGAGCTAGGTTTTATGTGTCTTGTACTCGCCATGATGTATGAGGGAACCTGCAAAAAGGTTAGTGACAAGACAAAATACAAATATAACCTCACTTCACTCCCTTAGTGTTTCACTCACTCTCGTATTTATCACTCAAGACACTCTAGTGATCTTACCAATTTACCTTTACCTGTTGGTTTAGGTAGTTGAGAGATGCTGCTCAAGTCCAATGAATGTGACCAACTTTCTCCACAAGAGTATTCAAGAAGTAAGACACAAAATGGAATGCAAAAAGAAAGCAAGAATGGCCGCTTTTGGAAGGTTACTAATGGCGGACAGAAATGGAAAGTATGCTAGTGTGAACAAGGACTCAAGTGAAACCCTAGTTCCTAAAATGTAGGAGTGTGTTCCTAAAACATAGGAAGGTGTTCCTAAAATGTAGGAGGGTGCCCAAGTGAAGACAAAAGAGTTACTTAGTTTTCTAATTGACTTTGGAAAACAAGTTAAAACAACTTGGAAGACTCAAAGAAAGCTTGGACAGATTTGCGCAAAGAAAAAAAAAACCTAGCGTACAAGAAACCCTAGCCGTCGCAACCTTTTTTTTTGTTTTTCTTGTTTTTAAACCCAAACACAAGATCCAAGAATGAAATTTGGACAGAAAACACAAAAAAGACAACACCCAAACAAAATTTTGTTCGGATGAACAGTACCTCGATGAACAGTACCTATGAACAGTGACGGTGAACAATACCCGATGAACAGTACGCTTTTTTTTTTTTTTAATAACTCAAACAATAAGAACTCTTGGCCGAATGAAATCAAGGATCAAAATCTGGTCAGCCCCTCACTTCGCACGAGTGCATAACCACAAACCTTCAAGAACTAGCAAGACACTTGTCAAGATTTTCAAGAATTTCAAGATAGTGATCAAGAAATTCAAGAACCTCTTAAATCTTGTAGATTCTCTCAAGATTCACAAAATACCAACCAAGTTAACCACAAATCAGATTTGAAAAACAAGTAAAACACCTTGGATGACTCAAAAGAAACTTGGACAGATTTGGCACAAAAGAAACTTGCACAAACAAAACCCTAGCCGCACAAGTGAAACCCTAGCCGTCGCAAATATTTTTTTTTGTTTTCTTGCAACTCAAACACAATATCAAAGAATGAAATTTGGACAGAAAACACAAAAAGACAGCACCCAAACAGATTTGTGTTTCGGATGAACAGTGCCGCGATGAACAGTGACGTGAACAGTACCGATGAACAGTATTCGATGAACAGTACGTATGAACAGTCGTTTTTTTTTTACACAAAGCAGCGGATATACTATAACCCTAACGACACAACTATGAAAACAAGGATATAACGAAGAATACCTCCACCTAAGCTCTGAAGCCAACTGATACGGTCCTCGATCAACACGTTTCGAGACACGTAGCACGTTTGCCCAAGGATCTAGCGAGGTTGTCCAACGCTTGGATTGCGGAACCTAGAATCAATACGGACGACACGAATTGATTAGAGGTGGTGGAACGACGACTCCAACCGAGGTGATTACTCTAGTGGATAGGTCGGTGGAACAATTAAGGTCAAGCACAAGATTGCTCAAAAAAACCCTTGCCAAAGCAAGTAAAGGATTGAATCTCTCAATGGAAGAGAAAACAAAACTAAGTGTTTATTATCAAAATTGCGTACCCCTTTGACCGTACAAAGTGAGCCTTTATATAGGCTAAGGGGCTAGGTCAAGGGACTAACGAAACCCTAATAAAGCAAGCAAGGGGCGGCCACTCTTTGGACAAGATGGGCCGGCCCATGACCTAATTTAACAATCTAATCCAACTCTAAACAAAATGGAAATCTAGCACTAAGGCCTAGGGCCTAGTCGACCAACGTACTTGGAGGCCCTCTTGATTCTTCATGGGCTTGGGTCATCGTGTAGATGACTTGATTATCTCCTTCCAAGCCTTCAATGTCCCTATGGACCCCCTGTTGGTCTTGGACGTTTCGCACAAGGGCTTGGAGTGACTAGGCCCGTGCACGTGTGACTGGGCCAGTGGAACTCGGACGGGGTTATTACTTGGGCTAAGGGCCGTGCACACATCATTATTAGCCTCCATTCCAGCCGCCCCTTGCCCTACTTTTAGGGAATTTTCTCCTACATTTTAGCCTTACCTTTTCCTACCTTTTAGGAGTTGCCTTAACCTTGTCTTTCCTTTTTCTTTTCGGCCACCTTTCCCCTACATTGCAGATTGATAGCCGCCACCCATCTTCCTTCTCTTAGTCAACCATGCGTCCCTCCTAAACAAGCCAAGGCAGCTTGCGAAATCTATAAAAAAAAGAGTATTTTTTTTCTCTTTTGAGTCGTGTCTTTGTTTTCCTTACTATCCGTGTCTGAGTCATCCTTTCTTTCATTAGAGTCTATTCATTTCATTGTGTCCCTCGAGTCAATCATTCATATTAGTTCCGTCCATTGTGTACTCTCCATTCCATTGAGGATTGCCATCTTCTCGTGATCCAAAATTGGAAGTTGATTGTTTGCCTAGGAGGAGTTCTAATTTCTTCAAGGTAAGCTAGCAAGAAGAGGCTTTGAGAGCATTGGTGAGACTATTAGAGTGCTCTTTGAGTGACATACACGAGGGTTGAGTGTATACACGCGAGGGAGTGAGTGAGACATACATATCTATACTTGCTTTGCTACTAACTTTTTGCAGGTCTCCTACATCATGTCGGACGGGAGCGAACCTTCCAAATTTGACCCCAAATTGAACAACCTAGCATTGAGCCCTGAGTTTAAGCGCATGCTTAGGGAGTCTATGGAGTCCCTACACCAACGGATGGACCAATTGGAGCTTTCTCAAGCTCGGTCCAACACCGGCCATCGAGATGCTCCACCTCGCGAGGAGTTGGCCTCTAATAGCGAGGAAGATGACTTCATCTGTCGGCCAAAGCAAGACTACCGGAGGTCAGACGACGGATTAAAAGGGGTCAAGATCAAGATTCACTCATTCCAAGGCAAGTCTAGTCCAGAGGCTTACTTAGAATGGGAACAGCGAATCGAGATGGTATTCGAGTGCCAGGACTACACCGATGAACAAAAAGTCAAACTGGCAATCCTCGAATTCACCGATTACGCTATTGTCTGGTGGGAGCAGGAGCGCACTAGCAGGCGCCGCAATAGAGAACGGCCAATTAGTACATGGGAGGAGTTACGAACAACTATGAGAAAACGGTTCGTACCCAGCCATTACTACCGTGATCTATACCAGAGGCTCCAGACATCAGTTCAAGGAAGCCGCAGTGTGGAGGACTACTACAAGGAGATGGAGATCACCATGCTTCGAGCAGACATTGTGGAGGATAGAGAGGCTACCATGGCGAGATTTCTTAACGGCTTGAGACCTGAGATCGCCGAGTTGGTGGAGCTGCAAAACTACGTGGACATGCCTGAGTTAATTGATAAGGCATCCAAGATCCAAGATCCAAGATCAAGGGGTAATCCTCGCAACCCTAGTTTCTCGGCCACACCTCTTTGGAGGGGCAATCCGACCTTCGAGCAGGAACGGCCTAGTGCAGGGGTGTCTAAATTCACTCCTAAAACCGAGCCACCAAAGCAGGCACCGAAGGCGACCACCAAGCCTCCATTCGACCTCTCTAAGCCACGAAGCCGTGACATGTGCTTCAAATGCCAAGGATTTGGGCACATTGCTTCTCAGTGTCCCAATAGGCGTACCATGATTGTCCTACCGAGTGGAGATGTCGTATCAGACGACGAGGACGAGTTCGCCGAGATGCCTCCATTGATTGATGAAGGTAAATATTCCGAGGTGGAGGTTGAGGCCACTACTGAGCAAGTGGGCGTTGCTCTAGTAGCCCGTCGGACTCTTGCGACCCAAGTCAAAAGAGTGGATGAGGCCCAACGTGATAACATTTTCTACACACGATGTCACGTTAAGGGAAGGGTATGTAGCCTCATCATCGACGCGGGTAGTTGTACCAACGTGGCAAGTACTCTCATGGTAGATCATCTTTCTTTGCCCACGTTGAGGCACCCTAGCCCATACCGCTTGCAATAGCTCAATGAGAGTGGCGATATCAGAGTCACCAAGCAAGTGGTGGTGCCTTTCTGGATTGGGAAGTATGAGGACGAGGTCCTTTGCGACGTCATTCCCATGCAAGCTTCTCACATTTTGTTGGGACGGCCATGACAATATGACAAGAAGACTACTCATGATGGCTTCACCAACAAGTATTCCTTCTTGCACCACAACAAGAAGATGACACTTGTTCCACTCACACCTCAGCAGGTGCATGAAGACCAATTGCGGTTGCAACAGGAGCATGAACGAGAGTTGGCTAAAAAGTCAACCGAACCTAAGGCAATCATTAAGGCACCGGCCGAGAGGACATCCATCCCTGGCACATCTAGTCGATTGGACAAACGCCCTAGCTTGCTTGCAAAGAACAGGGAAGTTCGCAAACTACTTTTGTCCAAGCAAGTTGTTTATGTCTTATATTGTAAAGAAGTGATTTTACTCTCTCAAGAAGCACTTAGTGCCTTACCTCCTGAAATCTCTTCTTTGTTGCAGGAATTTGAGGACGTTTTTCCAGATGAGATTCCAAGTGGCCTTCCACCACTCAGGGGGATCGAGCACCAGATCGACTTCGTCCCTGGAGCATCTTTGCCAAACAGACCGGCCTACAAGATGGGCCCTGAGGAGACTAAGGAGATCCAACGGCAAGTAGATGAGCTCTTAGAGAGGGGTTGGGCTCGAGAGAGCATGAGCCCATGTGCAGTTCCAGTCATCCTCGTCCCAAAGAAAGAGAGTACTTGGAGGATGTGTGTAGACTGCCGTGCCGTCAACGCTATCACAGTTAAGTATCGTTACCCTATACCTCGTTTAAATGATATGTTTGACGAATTGTATGGTGCAGTCATTTTCACCAAGATTGATCTTAAGAGTGGCTACCATCAAGTTCGAATAAAGGAAGGGGACGAGTGGAAGACGGCCTTCAAGACTAAGTATGGTCTGTATGAGTGGTTAGTTAGCCTTTTGGTTTGACTAACGCTCCTAGTACATTAATGCGCCTTATGAATCATGTGATTCGCCCATTTTTAGGTCAATTTGTTGTTGTTTATTTTGACGACATTCTGATATGTAGCAAGAGTCCTGAGGAACATGTAGCACATGTATGAGCTGTTCTTGATGTTTTGCGCAGGGAGAGGTTATTCACTAATCTTAGCAAATGTACTTTCTGCACTAATGAGCTTGTTTTCCTTGGTTATAAGGTTAGTGCACAGGGCATTAGAGTGGACGAGAGCAAAGTCCAGACCATCAATGAGTGGCCCGTGCCTAAGACCATGAGTGAAGTTCGGAGTTTCCACGGCCTTGCAAGTTTCTATCGCCGATTCGTGCGGGATTTCAGTTGTGACAGCCCCACCTCTCCCTAGGGCGAACCCTAGGGTATCAGCGGACTGCCTGCCCAGCTCTCGCCGGGACTCGGTCGATCAGTGATCTAGTAACTCAAATTACCCAGCGGAATCACTTCAAACAAATGTTACAAACCCTAATGGCAAATGATAAACAAGCCAACTGCCCAAACTTAGAAATTGACTAAACGTCATGCTTACTACTCCATACAACAGTTACATAACATGAATCGAACTTACAAGAGTCAGGAGTAAAATTTATCTTAAACAAAAGGTTACAAGTTCGAGCAAAATAAAACTAAGAAGGTTCTTGGCCAAAAGTCCGTCCCAGATCTGTTAAGGAAAACAAAGGGAGTGGGGTGAGCTATAGCCCAGTGAGGTTCCAAGTAAAAACAAGTAAGCACATAGCCAAATAAGGGCAAAATATAATCAAGTAAACACCGAATAGTACAATAACAATTTAATCACAGTGCAATTCAAGGATACGGGTGGCTTCCAAAAGCCAAATCCTCTTGAGCTTGATCATACCAGGGTCCGTTGACTCTCCGTCAACGTTTGCATTCATAGAATATACAGTCCGTAGAACACCACTTTCTCCAATCTCCGTCCACCGATCAACCCCCTACCGGGCCCGCACTCCATAAACAGTAGTTAGGTAATACTCGAGTATACCGGTTTCCCAGTGATCAGTAAAAAGTCCCCAAGGTTTATCGGTCGTCTCGACCAAACCCTTGCTGGCTCGATCCACCGACTCACCTATGAGGTTGGGTACCCAAACAGTAGCAGTAGTTGATGGGGTATCACCCAAACAACTCAAGTACAGTCACATATAGAGAGTTCACATCTCATAATTGCAGTATACAGAGCCACAGTGGAAAATGAGGGAGGTCGAGTGCGATAAAGTACACGCTCGCCTCCATTTTATCAAAACATGGTTTGGCTCAAACAGTCGTAATTCAAGTATTCAGATATTTCATATAAGCAGGTAGCAGGTAGTGGAACACTCACCTGTCAAGTAATGTAGCAGTCAAACGTCAAGTCGTGCGGTTACGTTCACCACCGTTTCCCACTCCTAGGGCAACGAGTGAAATCGTTAACAAACTAAGCTTAATTCCAAGCTAAAATGAACTCATTAGGTGACTAAGTAAGTGGTTAGACCGGCTCAATTTACCATGAGAATTAGGCCCAAAATGCAGTGAAAGTTCATGAGGAAACAAGTTTAACAAATGCAAGAGAGTGGTTAAAAGGAAAGTTCATTCAAGCTTGAAAAGGTTCTTCGCGGGTAAACAGTCGCGCCCGCGCAGTCTCCGGTAAAATGGCTATATCTCACTGTAGGAAGGTCAGAATTAGGTGCTGTCAGTGGCGTTGGAAACTAGACTCGAAGGGATTTCTAACGGTACCTAGAAACATTCTAGTTCGTCTCCTAGAAGCAACAGGAGCTCGGACAAGTTGGCTGATTTTCCAACCTTGGATCAGTCTCAAACCCTAACAATTGCACACTAATTCCTCATGCTAACTTCATTTGTTTTGGTTCAAATTCACCCAAATCAGTCCTCAAATGATCATATACAGGGGCTTAAGTCATTTGGTATCATTTGAGTTCAAAATATAACACATAAACATGATCAAGGGTTACCAACATAAGCTATTCACCATGAAACCCTAAACCAGTCCACTAGTGGCCAATATTACCACTTTACTTGTTCCAATTTCACTCCAATTCACACATGAGCTTAACCAATCTCTAGCCAAGTTGTTTAGGCATGATTAAGGTGTAAATAAACCACAAAAAAAGCAAGGAGGAACCCTTCCTTCTCCAACCGGTCAGCCATGGAAGTTGAAATCAGTCCATAGTTTCCTTTAGTCATCCAATCTTCATCCTCTAATAATTTGCACTTAAACCACATATCAAGTATAGATCTAGCTCAAAAGAGGTTTAAAACATGTAAAAGCTTCATTAACAACCATGAACAAGGTGCAAACATTTCATCAAACACTTGGTAGGCATACCAAACGGCAGATTTGACATCCCATAGCATTTTAGTCATAACTGGAGTTATGTTTATTGAATTAGGGTAAACCTTATACCGTTTCGAAGCTAAGACAGAGCTCTACAATTCTTATGAAGAAACCTCAATCCAGTTCTCCACCTAACCTAGTCAAATTTACCCAAACAGTCCCAGATTTTCCAGTTCGAAGCTCACTGGGAAATTTAACTGGCAGTCCTGATTTATTCAATCATATCTCAGCGCACACAACTCCGATTCAGATGATTCCAAATCCATTTGAAAGCTCAGATACAGGGTTATAATTCTTAAGAAGACATCAAAAGCTAAATCAGTCGTCTTCCTGGTCAAAATGATCAATTACAGAGACAAAATATCAGTTCGGACAGAAACAGGGCAGCAGGGGTAAATTAGTCATTTCACAAGCTATCCTGCTCCGATTGAGCTGAAAATTTACAGGCATATTCTACACTCAATTCTCTACAACTTTCATGTTTCGTGAAAAAGCTAGTTTGGCCGTTATCATGGTCGAACATCCAGTTGAAGTAGGTACAAAAACTGGAATCAAGCTGGGAAAAATTTCAGCTTACTTAACTATGACAAAGTGATGATAAATCTTCAATTTCTTCAAGTTTACAACCATCATAATCCATCAACCACATCATTTAAAGAACACTTACCTCTCTTGTAGGAAGTTTGAACCACCAAATCAACCCACCAAATGAAGACTTCAAGCTTGCATCAAACCCTAAGGTTGGAAGGAAATTTCTCACTATCTCCCAATCTTTCTCTTTGATTTGTTTGGCTCTTGATTACTAGGGTTAGAAAGCAAGAAATTGGAGCTCTCTCTCTTCTCTTTTGGAGCTATAAGGTTCAGCCAACAAGAAGAAAATAAAAGGGCCAAGATGGTTTAAATTATTAGTTAACCTTTGGTCAACAAAATACTTGGCTAGAGTTTTGCCACATAGCCCACTTCTTGCCCACTACTTCTCTTAATCTTTTGACTAATGATAATTCAACCCTTCCAAATGCACTAATACTTATTTAACACCCCTAACCTTTCACATAAAGTTCCTACCACAAATAAAGGTCATTTAAAACATGTAAGGGGTGAATTATTTGAAATCAACTCAAGCAATTGTCTTACTTCCAGTCAAAAGAAATGAAATGCAATGTATGTTAAATTGTTGTAACACATGGGAAATGTAATACAAGGGCATGTATGAGGTGATTTAAATCATAGGGCAAGGCAAGTAATTTGGGGAGATTGGATTTTTAAAGTGAGGGTTCTCACACTCTCTCCCCCTTAAAAGAATTTCGTCCTCGAAATTCTGACTTTGCTTACTGAATAACTCAGGTCACATATTATAGTAAAAGACTAGCAATTACAAAGCCAAAATATATAAAGAAATTGTGGTTCCAAAACTTTATTTAGAAAAATGCATCAATTTAAAATTCTATACCCGTATAACTTATCAAAATATAATATTTGCTTGTTCCAATCAAGGAGTAATCCTCTTGTACTTGCTAATCAATGTTGCAAAAATCATTTAAAGCACAAGAATCTCACTTATAGTCAAACGTTTGGAGAAATTAGAAAAGATGTTCAAAACACAAAGTTGAAAATTGTTCGATCTAAAGTGATTTGAAGAAACTCATTTCCTTTCAGTTATGCTCAATTCCACTCATAACCAACCTCAAAGTAGGTTATCAACTCCAATCCTAAAATTGGAAATAAAATTCGAGTTTTGTGTGATATCATTTGAGAAATCATATCTCAAACTCCTTAAGTCCAAAATTTATAGACGTTATATCGTCAAAAAAAATAGATTTAAAGGGTTACAGCTTTCTAGAAGGTACCATTATAAGATCCAATCCACAAGTCAGTCAAATTCCGACATATCTTTTCTGTTTCACCTTGTAACGTCAAGAAAGATGGAAATTTAGTCCTTTTCCTTCAAAATCTCTGCACTCTTGCCACTACCGCAATCTATCTAGAGAGAAAAATCAAAATAATACAATGGCTAAAACACCACTAATGGCTAACTTTGATTAGGAATGTCTTAAGATACCATTCGACTAGGCAAATGCACTAATTTAAACTTATTCCGCGCCTCATTTGGAATCCCTTCGTATTTCTTCTTCAATTCTACGTTCTGGTGCAATAGTTTAATTTTCTCCAAGTATTCTTGTTCCCATCGTCCTTTCCAGTGCTCAGCTAATCTCTTTTGGAACTTTACTTCCTTTCGAATAATCTTTATTTCCTTATACATATCAGTCAAATGTGCCATCTCATCGATTCGTTTGAATTCAAGTATTAGCCTGCCGGCAAAATACTGGATCAAAATAAGTAACTAAGTACACTTGGAACTCTAACCATATACTATTAAGTCCCTTCACCTCCAATCCAACCACGGAAGATTAAACTTAGATATTCTCAAATGAGATAGACAAGAAAGTAGAACATAGTTAGGGCAATACCTTAAGATACTATACCACTTATCACTTATGTACATAATAACCCTAAGGCATGCTTCGTGTATCAAAAGTTCCACACCCTATCTCCAGCTTTTGCATACAGGTATAGAACCCAAATTCTTTTCTCAAATCCCTATACAAAATTCCAAAACTCTCGATCTCTCGATCTCGACACGATAATAATCATCAAGCAAGTCCATATTTTGACATCATTAGGTAGGTATCAAGGAAGTATAGGCAACGGTAGTTCATCTAGAACCAAACTACGGTGCCAAATATCACAAGAGGGGTCGAATTACCCATATAGTTGTAGTTAAACCACCTCAAAATCAAGTAAGTACTTATTAAGTCCTCACATCCATAAAAGAAGGGAAACAGGTCTTTAGTGCCAAATTTTTTTTTGTACAATATAATCTTGCCACCGTCTATTGTAGCCCTAACTAGACTATGATTAGATTAGTCTATAATAACTTTCCAAGATCCATTACCTCAATCAGTCCAAAACTTCTCATGTACGGTCAGGATACAGATCCTTATTCTAGTGCTCTCCATTTCTTTTCTTTTTTTTTCTTTTTTTTGTACCCAAGTACAAGAATCCAATATAAGATAGTTCACCACTCGAGCCGGCCGGTCCCAAGAGTAAACCACCTTATCAGAGATTCTTACCTGACGTACATATCTATCTATCTTCTCCAAGTACCATAAAAGGATTTACTCTTATAACAGGTATGATTCGACCAGCTAGCCCTAGGTTGGACTTATAGTCCCAGATATACGGTACTTCAAGATTGGAGTCGTTGGCTATTATCCAACGCTCACGCAGTAAAGTTGGGAGACACTAGATATCACTTACACTCCGTATTTAGAAATAAACAGTGGTGGTAATATTCGAACATATCAATTAGTCGAGGAGATAACACTCCACTCGACAAAACAAGATTGAGGTACTGAGACGGGATGAGAGGTACCTCCCACTCGGATGGAGTGTGGTACATACGACCGCTCAGCACTTGCAAATCAGATGCAAGCACAAACACAGGTACAGATCAATCAGGTTCAAGTAAATACAGGATCATTCAAGAAAGAGAGGCCAAGTGTGGTAATGACACACTCGCCTAGCCAAAATCAAGTCACAAGTAATGTCCAGCAATTCATATTCTCAAGTGTTCCAGGTATTTCAAATAAATCTACAGGTCATATACAAAATCAAATTACTTGCTCATGCAAAAATGGAATATCAAATGTTTAGTCAAATCAAGTCAATTAAGTGTACATAAGAGCACACTCGCCTAAATAGGTTCGAGTCACAAATAAGTTCAGCATTTTAGGTTTCAGGCATTTCAAGTATTTCAAGTCCAAATAGTTGAAAAATTGATGGTTGCGAAAACTTGATCACATAAGAAGAACCGGAGAAATTTAGAAATCTCTTTAACAAATCTGGTCACCTATCAGTTGTAACAAAACGTCAAGTTCATATTTTAATAAAATATCAAAATTTAGTCGAGCAAGATCAAGTGCAATAAGGTACACACTTGTCTGTGAGACAAGAGATCAAGTACTTAACATTGCCCAACCATAAAGGGGCATGCAACACGTACGTCGGTGGAATAACCACTCGAGTGACCAACAAGTCGAGTGCAAAACCAACAAGTCAAGTATAATCAAAGCACTTCATTTCATATTACTATCACGAAATAAACTACAAAGGATCGAGTATGACAAAGTACATCCTCGTCCCAAGGGTAATCAATTCAAGAGCAATTATTTTAACCAAATAAGCATGCTAGCTATTAAAGCAAGAAGACATTCCCCGTAAACATTTTCATGTACTTGGAACACTCACTGGCTAGGATTCAAATATCATAACTAATAGGTAAGTAAGTTTTGGATATGTAATAGATATTTATTCAAGCCAAAAGTCAAAGAAAAGGAAGTAGAAATCGCGATAAGTCAGGGAAAACACAAAGCAGTTAAATGTCAATTCGAAATAAAGTCAAAAAGTCAAAGTCAAAGGCAACGGTCAAAGTCAACTATCAAAGTCAACCGTCAACAGTCAAAAGTCAAAGTCAACAGTCAAAAGTCACAGTATTATACATTCAAAGACTCATGGCAGTCATTTACAAGATAATAAAGCCAAAAATATCAAGTACGAGCCTTCAAAGTGCAAATACAATTATATCACATAAAACCCTAGTATAGGCAGTCAAAAGAAAACTATACAACCACCAAGTCACCACATCCCCGATCCTGTCTATGTACAAGGTCAAAATCATCCACTACCCCATCCTAGTAGTGAAGGCCTAATCCGTAGCAGGACTAGCCGAACCCCCATCCTCGACGGGTTCAGCCCTCGACCCAACTCCAATGTGAGAAGCCTCGTCGCTCGCTTCTCCTAGAAGATCATCACAAACATTCAAAATGGATTCCGCTCTATTCCTCACTTTCATGGCCCTCTTGACCATGCGCTCTTGAGTTTCTCCAAGCTATGCGCCCAAGTCAACAAACCCTTTTCGGCCTTTGGCCACCTTATACTCAATCTCCTTAATCCGTTCGGTTTGTGTTTTAATAGTTTCCTTCAGGTAATTCACTTCAAATGCAAACCTAGTATTGTCCCTCGACAGGACCTTCCGCTCCTTCAAAACGGCCAGAACTATTTCATTAGGATAAGTGTAAATATGGCGACACTCGCAACGCCTATAGCAGTTAGATGGCTCCAATAGGCTCTAGCACCTCCGGGCTTGATTTAGTATCTAATCATCAGTAAGTCCTCAAGGGACGTCTCGCCAAACGGTCTATCGCTAAGGCCACTAGATTAATCAAATATAATCCTCAAGTCAGAAATTTCTAACTCGCCCAGGCCAATTCAAACCTAGGCTCTGATACCACTTGTGACAGCCCCACCTCTCCCTAGGGCGAACCCTAGGGTATCAGCGGTCTGCCTGCCCAGCTCTCGCCGGGACTCGGTCGATCAGTGATCTAGTAACTCAAATTACCCAGCGGAATCACTTCAAACAAATGTTACAAACCCTAATGGCAAATGATAGACAAGCCAACTGCCCAAACTTAGAAATTGACTAAATGTCATGCTTACTACTCCATACAACAGTTACATAACATGAATCGAACTTACAAGAGTCAGGAGTAAAATTTATCTTAAACAAAAGGTTACAAGTTCGAGCAAAATAAAACTAAGAAGGTTCTTGGCCAAAAGTCCGTCCCAGATCTGTTAAGGAAAACAAAGGGAGTGGGGTGAGCTATAGCCCAGTGAGGTTCCAAGTAAAAACAAGTAAGCACATAGCCAAATAAGGGCATAATATAATCAAGTAAACACCGAATAGTACAATAACAATTTAATCACAGTGCAATTCAAGGATACGGGTGGCTTCCAAAAGCCAAATCCTCTTGAACTTGATCATACCAGGGTCCGTTGACTCTCCGTCAACGTTTGCATTCATAGAATATACAGTCCGTAGAACACCACTTTCTCCAATCTCCATCCACCGATCAACCCCCTACCGGGCCCGCACTCCATAAACAGTAGTTAGGTAATACTCGAGTATACCGGTTCCCAGTGATCAGTAAACAGTCCCTAAGATTTATCGGTCGTCTCGACCAAGCCCTTGCTGGCTCGATCCACCGACTCACCTATGAGGTTGGGTACCCAAACAGTAGCAGTAGTTGATGGGGTATCACCCAAACAACTCAAGTACAGTCACATATAGAGAGTTCACATCTCATAATTGCAGTATACAGAGCCACAGTGGAAAATGAGGGAGGTCGAGTGCGATAAAGTACACGCTCGCCTCCATTTTATCAAAACATGGTTTGGCTCAAACAGTCGTAATTCAAGTATTCAGATATTTCATATAAGCAGGTAGCAGGTAGTGGAACACTCACCTGTCAAGTAATGTAGCAGTCAAACGTCAAGTCGTGCGGTTACATTCACCACCGTTTCCCATTCCTAGGGCAACGAGTGAAATCGTTAACAAACTAAGCTTAATTCCAAGCTAAAATGAACTCATTAGGTGACTAAGTAAGTGGTTAGACCGGCTCAATTTACCATGAGAATTAGGCCCAAAATGCAGTGAAAGTTCATGAGGAAACAAGTTTAACAAATGCAAGAGAGTGGTTAAAAGGAAAGTTCATTCAAGCTTGAAAAGGTTCTTCGCGGGTAAACAGTCGCGCCCGCGCAGTCTCGGTAAAATGGCTATATCTCACTGTAGGAAGGTCAGAATTAGGTGCTGTCAGTGGCGTTGGAAACTAGACTCGAAGGGCTTTCTAACGGTACCTAGCACACATTCTAGTTCGTCTCCTAGAAGCAACAGGAGCTCGGACAAGTTGGCTGATTTTCCAACCCTGGATCAGTCTCAAACCCTAACAATTGCACACTAATTCCTCATGCTAACTTCATTTGTTTTGGTTCAAATTCACCCAAATCAGTCCTCAAATGATCATATACAGGGGCTTAAGTCATTTGGTATCATTTGAGTTCAAAATATAACACATAAACATGATCAAGGGTTACCAACATAAGCTATTCACCATGAAACCCTAAACCAGTCCACTAGTGGCCAATATTACCACTTTACTTGTTCCAATTTCACTCCAATTCACACATGAGCTTAACCAATCTCTAGCCAAGTTGTTTAGGCATGATTAAGGTGTAAATAAACCACAAAAAAAGCAAGGAGGAACCCTTCCTTCTCCAACCGGTCAGCCATGGAAGTTGAAATCAGTCCATATTTTCCTTTAGCCATCCAATCTTCATCCTCTAATAATTTGCACTTAAACCACATATCAAGTATAGATCTAGCTCAAAAGAGGTTTAAAACATGTAAAAGCTTCATTAACAACCATGAACAAGGTGCAAACATTTCATCAAACACTTGGTAGGCATACCAAACGGCAGATTTGACATCCCATAGCATTTTAGTCATAACTGGAGTTATGTTTATTGAATTAGGGCAAACCTTATACCGTTTCGAAGCTAAGACAGAGCTCTACAATTCTTATGAAGAAATCTCAATCCAGTTCTCCACCTAACCTAGTCAAATTTACCCAAACAGCCCCAGATTTTCCAGTTCGAAGCTCACTGGGAAATTTAACTGGCAGTCCTGATTTATTCAATCATATCTCAGCGCACACAACTCCGATTCAGATGATTCTAAATCCATTTTAAATCTAAGATACAGGGTTATAATTCTTAAGAAGACATCAAAAGCTAAATCAGTCGTCTTCCTGGTCAAAATGATCAATTACAGAGACAAAATATCAGTTCGGACAGAAACAGGGCAGCAGGGGTAAATTAGTCATTTCACAAGCTATCCTGCTCCGATTGAGGTGAACATTTACAGGCATATTCTACACTCAATTCTCTACAACTTTCATGTTTTGTGAAAAAGCTAGTTTGGCCGTTATCATGGTCGAACATCCAGTTGAAGTAGGTACAAAAACTGGAATCAAGCTGGGAAAAATTTCAGCTAACTTAGCTATGACAAAGTGATGATAAATCTTCAATTTCTTCAAGTTTACAACCATCATAATCCATCAACCACATCATTTAAAGAACACTTACCTCTCTTGTAGGAAGTTTGAACCACCAAATCAACCCACCAAATGAAGACTTCAAGCTTGCATCAAACCCTAAGGTTGGAAGGAAATTTCTCACTATCTCCCAATCTTTCTCTTTGATTTGTTTGGCTCTTGATTACTAGGGTTAGAAAGCAAGAAATTGGAGCTCTCTCTCTTCTCTTTTGGAGCTATAAGGTTCAGCCAACAAGAAGAAAATAAAAGGGCCAAGATGGTTTAAATTATTAGTTAACCTTTGGTCAACAAAATACTTGGCTAGAGTTTTGCCACATAGCCCACTTCTTGCCCACTACTTCTCTTAATCTTTTGACTAATGATAATTCAACCTTCCAAATGCACTAATACTTATTTAACACCCCTAACCTTTCACATAAAGTTCCTACCACAAATAAAGGTCATTTAAAAACATGTAAGGGGTGAATTATTTGAAATCAACTCAAGCAATTGTCTTACTTCCAGTCAAAAGAAATGAAATGCAATGTATGTTAAATTGTTGTAACACATGGGAAATGTAATACAAGGGCATGTATGAGGTGATTTAAATCATAGGGCAAGGCAAGTAATTTGGGGAGATTGGATTTTTAAAGTGAGGGTTCTCACATCAGTACTATTGCTGCCCCTCTGACCGCCATTATCAAGAAGGATGTGAAGTTCGAGTGGGGGGAAGCTCAGGAGAAGGTGTTCCAACTCCTTAAACACAAGCTCACACTCGCACCCTTATTATCCTTACCTAGTTTTGATAAAACTTTTGAGGTTGAGTGTGATGCTTTTGGTGTAGGAATTGGAGCCGTGTTGATCCAAGAGGGAAGGCCGATCGCGTACTTTAGCGAGAAGTTGAATGGTGCTGCCTTGAATTACTCCACCTACGATAAGGAGTTCTATGCTTTGATTCGTGCACTGGACACATGGCAACATTACCTGCGACCAAAGGAGTTCGTCATCCACACTGACCACGAGGCGTTAAAGCATCTCAAGTCTCAACACAAGTTGAGTAAGAGACATGTGCGGTGGGTCAACTTTGTGGAGTCCTTTCCCTATGTGATCAAGTACAAAGCTGGCAAGACCAATGTCGTTGCCGATGCACTATCCAGGAGATATGCCTTGATTGCCTTACTTGATGCTAAACTTCTTGGATTTGATCTCATCAAAGAACTCTATGACACCGACTCTGATTTCTCTGATATCTATAAGTCTTGTGCTAAGTCGGGTCAAGGTAAGTTTTTCATACATGATGGATTTTTGTATTGTAATGATAAATTGTGCATTCCGTCATGTTTTTTTCGTGAGTTACTAACCCGTGAAGCTCACGGAGGTGGGTTAATGGGACACTTTGGTGTCACCAAGACTTTGAGTGCCCTCCAGGAACATTTCTATTGGCCACGTATGAGGCCGAACGTGGAACGAGTAGTGTCACGCTGCATTACCTGTCACCGTGCCAAGTCCAAGCTCCAACCCTTCGATTTGTATACATCGCTACCTATTCCTTCGGACCCTTGGGTTGACATTTCAATGGATTTTGTACTTGGTCTGCCTAGGAGTAAAAGGGGTCATGATAGCATTTTTGTCATTGTTGATAGATTTTCTAAAATGGCTCATTTCATTCCATGTCATAAGACGGACGATGCCACTCACATAGCTGATCTTTTCTTTAGGGAAGTTGTCTGTTTGCATGGTGTGCCTAGGACTATTGTGTCTGATAGGGATGTTAAGTTTCTATCTTATTTCTGGAAAAATTTATGGGGGAAGTTGGGGACTAAGTTGTTATTCTCTACATCCAGTCATCCCCAGACCGATGGCCAAACTGAGGTCGTTAATCGCACATTGTCTACTTTACTCAGGGCCATCATTAAAAAGAATCTCAAAACTTGGGAGGAGTGTTTACCACATGTCGAGTTTGCTTATAACCGTACAGTTCATAGTGCTATACAGTTTTCTCCTTTTGAAATTGTTTACGGTTTTAATCCTTTGACTCCCTTGAATTTGATGCATTTGCCTTTGTCTGAGCGTACTAACCTTGATGGCAAGAAGAAGGCCGAGTTTGTCCAGGCTTTGCACCAGCAGGTGAGGGCCAACATTGAAGCTCGAACCCAGCAGTACCTCAAGCATGCCAACAAGGGTCAGCGTCGCGTAGTGTTTGAACCAGGTGATTGGGTCTGGTTACACTTGCGCAAGGAGCGTTTTCCTGTCCATCGTCGCAACAAGTTGCTACCCCGTGGAGATGGACCGTTTCAAGTTGTTGCCCGCATCAATGACAACGCTTACCAGCTCGACCTTCCTGGTGAGTACAATGTATCGGCTACCTTTAATGTTGCTGATCTGAGTCCCTATCTTGCAGATGACAAGGTCGATTTGAGGACAAATCTTTCGTAAGAGGAGGGGAATGATGAGGAGGAGGTCAATAGGGCTATCCAAGTGGAGCAAGTGAATGTGCCATTGGGGCCTATGACATGAGCTCGCGCGAAGAGGTTCAATGAGGCGTTACAAACCTTGGTTCGTGCGACCCGAGAGTCTAGTGGAGAGCCAAAGGCCATCGAGGGCCTCAACGAGTCTAGACATGTTGTATTAATTGCGGCCCTCTGTGAGGATTATGATTAGCTCATGTTGAGCATAGTGTTGGCCATGCGGGCCTTAGGCCCAATAGCACTTTAGTTGGTTACTGAGTTAGTCCCTCCGCTGAGCTTAAGCTTTATTAGGTCTTAGTCACGGCTACAAATAGCCTAATGTCATTGTTTACATTCAGTTTTTGATGATTAATAAAATTACTTTGAGAGTTCTCTCAAAAGCTTCATTGAAGCATCCTTGAATATCTTAGATTCATTTCTTTGGTATTCAATTGACTTATCAATCTAGGACCGCGCTAGATTGTGGCGTCTTCTACCAATACCGAGGTTCGTTGACCACGTGATCAACGGGTTTAGGTGATTCCGCTGCGTTCGTTTGTCATCAACGTGAATCCCTGCCTTCTAGATCCTAGCCTTTCTGTATGGGTTGCATTATAAGGTTGGTGCCGTTCGTATCAGGGATGATGGGATTTAACAGTGATAGCATTAATAGCTCTACAGTCAGTGCACATGCGCCAAGTACCATCCTTTTTGGGGACAAGTATCACAGGCACAGCACAAGGACTCAGACTTTCCTTTACCCAACCCTTACCTAATAGGCCATCAACTTGCTTTTGAAGCTCCTTTGTTTCCTCAGGACCCATGCGGTAAGCGGGTTTGTTGGGCAGTGGTGCTCCAGGAATCAGGTCTATCTGGTGCTCGATCCCTCGAATGGATGGTAAGCCATCAGGGACCTCATCAGGGAACACGTTCTCGAATTCCTGCAAAAAAGCAACCACACTCAAAGGCAATGTCTTATCGAGCTCATCAACATTCAGGAGCACATGTTTACAAATCATGAGTAATACATGCTGATCAGCATTCACAAGTTTTCGAACATCCTTAGCCTTGATTATCATGTTTTGCTTCCTAGTGTTGGTCTTAGTCAATGCATGATCGTGTTGGGTACTAGGTGTGCTCACTTGACCCATGGCTGATTGCTCACTTGTGGCAGTGGAGCAATGTCCAGGGTCGACCGTCCTTTGTTTCCTTTTTTGATGGTCTAAGTCACACTCTCTTTGCAATTTAAGTTGGTCTTCATAGACTTGTGCAGGTGTGAGCAGTGTTAGAACCATGCATTTACTATTGTGCAAAAGAGTGTACTTATTTGTTCTACCATCAAATGTGACATGTGATGTGTGCATGGACCTTGGGCCAAGTAATGACCCAGTTCGAGTTCCATTGGGCCCAGTCACACGTGCACTGGCCAAGCGCATCAAGGAGTCACTCCAAACCCTTGTGCGAAACGTCCAAGACCAACAAGGAGTCCATAGGGACATTGAAGGCTTGGAAGGTGATACGAAATATGGGCCGCTTATGGGCCATGTTTCGAGCTGCAAGAGATTGAATCTTTTAGTAATAGTTTAGTAGTTTGTTTTCCAAATTTCTATGTTATTTGGTAGGAATAAGTTCGGTCCAAGACCTCATGTTGAGTTGGATCCGATTTATAGAGTCTAGACTCACTATTACTTAAGTTGGTTAATTAGCTTTTATTGGGTTATGTTGGGCCAGCTTAAATACGAACGTCGCCAATCTTGTGACGCAACCCGTAAGAGATTAGACTCAGGATCGACAAGAGGTTACCAAGCTTGGGGCGGATGACCTCAACCCGTTAATCACGTGGTTAACGAACCTTGGTATAATGGTAGAAGACGCCACAATCTAGTGTGATTCTAGATTGATAAGTCAAATTGAAGATCCTAGGGGATTAATCTAAGAACTTCAAGAAAAGCTCACAAGGAGCCAATGAGAGAACTCTCAATTTTCATTCATAATTGTCTACCCCTGAAATTATCATAAGCTTGGCTATATATAGCCTTACAAAGAAGCAAACCTAATCTAAGTTGGAAACAATGCAAGTTTCCTTATTCGACTTGACAACTAAACTAATGACTCACTAATCACAGTTAAGGCTAACTAATGGACAGCTTATAATCGGCCCAATGAAGGCTTTAAGCTTGATACGGTCCTCGATCAACATGTTTCGAGACACGTAGCACGTTTGCCCAAGGATCTAGCGAGGTTGTCCAACGCTTGGATTGCGGAGCCTAAAACCAAAACGGACGACACGATTTGATTAAAGGCGGTAGAACGACGACTCCAAATTGAGGTGAATACTCAAGTGGATAGGTCGGTAGAACAATCATGGGCAAGCGCAAGATTGCTCAATAACCCTTGCCAAAGCAAGTAAAGGATTTGAATCTCTCAATGGAAGAGAAAACGAAACTAATTGTTTATTATCAAAATTGCGTAACCCCTTTGACCATACAAAGTGAGCCTTTATATAGGTTAAGGGACTAGGTCAAGGGACTAATGAAACCCTAATAAAAGCAAACAAGGGGGTCGGCCACTCCATGGACAAGATGGGCCGGCCCATGACCTAATTTAATAAGCTAATCCAACTCTAACATGATGAAAACCTGGGACTAAGGCCTAGGGCCTAATCGACCAACCCACTTGGAGGTCCACTTGATTCTTCATGGGCTTGGATCATTGTGTAGATGACTTGAGTATCCCCTTCCAAGCCTTCAATGTCTCTATGGACTCCTTGTTAGTCTTGCACACTTCGCACTAGGGCTTGGAGTGACTCCTTGAAGCGCTTGGCTCGTGCACGTGTGACTGGGCCAAATGGTACTCGAACTGGGTCATTACTTGGGCTAAGGTCCGTGCATGGGCCCAAATGGTACTCGAACTGGGTCATTACTTGGGTTAAGGTCTGTGCACACATCAGTCCCCTCCACTTGAGAAGGATTTGTCCTCAAATCTGGATCCTCCTCGTCAAGGAATAGACTCAAATCCGCGACATTGAAAGTCGTGCTAACATTGCACTCTCCCAGGTAACCCCAATTTGTAAGCATTGTTGTTGACACAATGGAGCACTCGGAACGGGAAACAAATTACAGCCACTCTTCATTTGACTCAATAGTTTGGAGGATGATCTTTATGTTTGCATCATTCCCCTCATCTTGAAAGCGATTTGGCCACAAATCGACGGTACGCTTAGCGGAGAACCACGTTGGAAAGAAATGAAGGGTCACAAGCCAAGTTAAATGTCGTTTGGCCAGCCTCAAGGGGCTCTCAAACAAGGACATTCGCCAAGGTAGGAAAGAACGTGTATAAGGCTTACGAAAATTCTAGGTTGCAACCCTAAACTCTCTAATTAGCCTTCGAGCATGGACTGGCATGATGTTACCTACACAATGAATCACATAGTGAGTAGTCATAGGTATAAAATTATGCAATAGCTTACCAGTCATGTGCACAAGATAAGGATCTTCATAATGATGCCCATTGAAGCTAGAGAAATCCTGAATTTGGTTGTTCAAGGGGGTATGAGTCTTCCCTGGTTGTCGTTGATTTGGCACGACTTGCCTATCTGGAGGTGGAACATTGAACCAATCGGATTGCACTTCCTTAGAAGCTCGAACCAGCGAGGTAAGACCAACATTCGGATCTTGATTGACACATTTGTGGGCATCACCCGGCATAAGTGGCAACAGTGAAGTGAAACGCACTCCATATGAATTGCATGAATTTGCACAAGTTGGAGTTGGTAAAGTAAGCTTGTGGTGACCAGCTTTTAGACATGTGAGGAAGCACGAACGTGCACCACTTTTATCAGGAATAAGCACGAAATTGGGTTGCAAGTCTTTAATCATAGTTGGGAGATTTTGGACAACGTTACAACCTACAAGCATAAAATAACCTTCAACTTGAAACAATTCAGAAATAAGGTAAAGAACTAATGGGACATTATTAGTTAGATGGTAAGAAGGTGTAGAACAAGATTTAAATGAGAAAACTCCCTTTGACACTTCAATATTCCTTCCACCAATTGATTCAACTCGAGATTGTAGTGCTAGTCCTTTACACTTCTCATCAACACCTACATAAGAGCAACAAGAGTTAGTGCTAGTAACATGCTCAAAATAAGGCAAAGGCGATGAATGAACCATAGGTAGAGAACAAGAAGTAGAATCTGGAATTTCCCTTTTAAGATGAGCTCGAATGAGTCCTCCAATGGCGCGGACAGGTTTGAATGGACATTGTTCCATGAATTGATACCAAAGAGATTTAGTTCCTAGAAGACAAACTCCATGGAAACTCGCAAAGTGTCCAAGTGACTTGGGAATGGAACATGTCATAACCAACTCTACTTGACTTTGTTTAATCTGCACAAAAGAAGAGGTACTAAACAAAACACATGTTAGCTTGTTAGCAAACAAAACGTCCACCCTTTCAACTTTTGTGAACATGGCCAACTCCTCCTCTTTACTCGTCAATAAGGCCAAATTATTCTTGCCTTGTCCCACTCCATTCTTCTCGGACCATTGTTCATTCATTGCACTTGAGTTTGGATTTTCATTGTCTAGCTCATGTTCATGGCTCGGCTGCAACTCATTCATATATGGCTCTTCAATCAACGAGGGACTAGGGTGAATTTTTCCTTTATTACCACCGGTTGATATATGATTAAGTTGCTCTAAGTGGGAATCCAGCACTTGGCTAAGTCTTTCCATCATAGAATCAATCAATGCTTTAGTCCGACTATGGAATTCATCCTTTGTTTCACGAAGCTTTGACTCAATTCGAAAATTCTCAAACTCCTTCTCTCGATTGTCAAGACACTTGTTAGATGAATCTCGTTTGCTTGAGATTGACCTCAATTTAGATGCTCTGCGCAAACTTCTTTGCTCCTTCTCATACTCATCACAATCTCGTTTATACCTTTCATATACACGCGAAGGACGGTAATGTTCCATCTCCTCCCGGAGTGAACGAAACTCATGTTGTGAACTAGATTGCATGGAACTAGAGTACTTGGGAGTAGTCCACTTGGAACCCCTCCTCTTGAAAGGTTCATCCTCCAAGAATTCCTGATTGTATGAGCAAGATGCAACTCCATGGGGCATGATTATGTGACCTGCCAAAATGCTTAGCAAAGAAAAAGAGATTCCTCACGACACACAAGCTCACGTGTATGTGCTCATCACTCGTGTATTACTCAAAGCACTCAAATAAGCTTACCAAAATTCCTTACCTTGCCGGTTTGAGTAGTTGAGAAATGCCGCGTAAAATCCAAAAATTGTCACCAAACTATCCACAAAAGTAATCAAGAAGCAAGACGCAATGCTGGTGCAAAAAGGAAACAAGAATGGACGGTTGTGGAAGCTTTCTAGACTCGTACAAAAATGAAAGGTGAAAGGAAACAACGAAAACCCTAGCTCCTAAAATGTAGGAGTGTGTTCCTAAAACGTAGGAAGGTGTTCCGAAAATATAGGAGGGTGCCCAAGTGAAGACAAAAGAGTTATCCAAGTGCTTTACATAGTTTCCTAATTGACTTTGGAAAACAAGTTAGTTTTGGAAACCCTTTTAGAAAAACCTTTTGTTGAAACAACTTTTAGTAACTTCCAAATTCTATTCCAAGTAGTATGGCACAAATCAGAATTTTTCCCCACACAATTCGGTTGCTATTTTTTTTTCCTCTTTATTTTCTTGCCAACCGATTCTTCTTTTCCTCTCTTTTTTTTTCGGATGAACAGTACTTCTACAGTACGATGAACAGTACCAACGTGAACAGTACCCCCGAATTTTTTTTTTTTTACTATAACAAACAAACACAGCACAAGTTTGGCCGAATGGAATAATATTCCAAATTTGTTTCGGCTAATGAAACACACAAGAAACCTTCAAGATCCTCAAGATCCTTCAAGGACTCCCCAAGCAAAGTTATCAAGACTTCAAAAACTTCAAGATTGTGGTCAAGAAATTTAAGAAACTCAAGATTCTTGTAGGTTCTCTTCAAGATTCACAAAATACCAATCAAGTTAACCACAAATCAGATTTGAAAAACAAATAAAACAACTTGGAAGACTCAAAGAAAGCTTGGACAGATTTGCGCAAAGAAAAAAACCCTAGCGCACAAGAACTCTAGCAGCAAACGAAACCCTAGCCGTCGCAACTTTTTTTTTTTGTTTTTCTTGCTTTTAAACCCAAACAACCCAAACACAAGATCCAAGAATGAAATTTGGACAGAAGACACAAAAAAACAACACCCAAACAGATTTTGTGTTCGGATGAACAGTACCCGCGGATGAACAGTGACGGTGAACAGTCTCGATGAACAGTGACGTAAAACAGTGCCGATTCTTTTTTTTCTTTTTTTTTGTAACAAGGCAAAGGACAACAACAAATTCTAGACGACACAAAGAGGAGAAAAAAAAACAAGGATATAACGAAAGATACCTCCACCTAAGCTCTGAAGCCAACTGATACGGTCCTTGATCAACACGTTTCGAGACACGTAGCACGTTTGCCCAAGGATCTAGCGAGGTTGTCCAACGCTTGGATTACGGAGCCTAAAACCAAAACGGACGACACGATTTGATTAAAGGCGGTCGAACGACGACTCCAAATTGAGGTGAATACTCAAGTGGATAGGTCGGTAGAACAATCATGGGCAAGCGCAAGATTGCTCAATAACCCTTGCCAAAGCAAGTAAAGGATTTGAATCTCTCAATGGAAGAGAAAACGAAACTAATTGTTTATTATCAAAATTGCGTAACCTCTTTGACCGTAAAAAGTGAGCCTTTATATAAGATAAGGGACTAGGTCAAGGGACTAATGAAACCCTAATAAAGCAAACAAGGGGGTCGGCCACTCCATGGACAAGATGGGCCGGCCCATGACCTAATTTAATAAGCTAATCCAACTCTAACAAGATGAAAACCTGGGACTAAGGCCTAGGGCCTAATCGACCAACCCACTTGGAGGTCCACTTGATTCTTCATGGGCTTGGATCATTGTGTAGATGACTTGAGTATCCCCTTCCAAGCCTTCAATGTCTCTATGGACTCCTTGTTGATCTTGCACACTTCGCACTAGGGCTTGGAGTGACTCCTTGAAACGCTTGACTCGTGCACGTGTGACTGGGCCAAATGGTACTCGAACTGGGTCATTACTTGGGCTAAGGTCCGTGCATGGGCCCAAATGGTACTTGAACTGGGTCATTACTTGGGTTAAGGTCCGTGCACACATCAAAGCTGGCCCAACATAACCCAATAAAAGCTAATTAACCAACTTAAGTAATAGTGAGCCTAGACTCTATAAATCGGATCCAACTCAACATGAGGTCTTGGACCGAACTTATTCCTACCAAATAACATACAAATCTGGAAAACAAACTACTAAACTATTACTAAAAGATTCAATCTCTTGCAGCCCGAAACATGGCCCATAAGCGGCCCATATTTCGTATCATTCCCCTCCTCTTGAAAAAGATTTGTCCTCAAATCGTGGTTGGAAATGAATGGTACGAACAAGAGGTGGCAGTATGAACCCTCAAATCTCCACATATTGGCTCTCTTAGAATGAATGATACTTGTATACGTTATGGTTATTGTAATTCGGTGCACATGTCTCTTGGTCAGCTTGAAAATGCTCACAATCAGCCATGGAAAACTCAAGGCTTTACTCCAACGACTCTTCGAAGATAACGCATATAGCTTTGGTTCCATGATGCAAGGTAAAATGTATGGTTCATTGGCAGCAAGGTCACATCTTCTTGGATCCTCCATAATGCAACTGACAAAATGAAGAACACTTTGAACATGATCAACTTCATTAGATTGATCATCACTTGGAACACTTGTTGCAAAATGGTAAGGAGGCGAAGGACAAGATTCAAGTGCAAGAACCAAATCGATGGTGCGCTTATAGGATAGAAATGTTGGAAATAGATGCATGACTACGAGCCATGTTGTATGTCGTTTGGCCAGCCTTATGTTGCTTTTGAACAAAGACATTCTCCAAGACAAGAAACATCTTGTATAAAGCTTGTGAAAATTCCAGGTTCCACTCCAAAGCTCTCTAATCAGCCTTTTGTCATGAATGGTCGAATTTGGACCTACACAATAAATCACACAATTAGCATTTGTAGGTATAAAATCACTTGACAGCTTACCATTCACATTCACAAGATAAGGATCTTTATAGTGATGCTCAATCAGGTTAGAAAAGTCCCGAATATGATTGTGCAAAGTTACAAAATTCATTGCAAGTTGTTGTTGGTATGACTTATCTTGCACAAATGGAGCAAGATCGAGATAGGCAGCTTTTATACCTTCAAATTGAAGAATAAAATCAGGTTGTAAGGAATCAGAATTTGAAACAATGAGGAAAGAATTATCACCAACGCAATAAGAAGGAAGTTTATAACAAGTTTCAAGTGTAGAAACTCCCTTTGAAGCTTCATGATTCCTCCCAACAAGCAAATCAGGCTCATGGTTGAAGTTGAACATCAATGGATGACAAAGAGATACAACACTTAAGATGCAAACTCCATGAAAAGTTTGATATTCATCAATGGATTTAGGAATAGAACATGCCAAGATCAACTCAATTTTTCCTTGCTTAACCTGCATAAAAGTAGAAACACTAAACAAAGTAGAGTTAATATCGTTAGAAAAAATGTATGATCTCACATCCTTTCTCACAATCAGCTCACTCTTAGAATTTTGAATCTCTTTCTCATGCTCAATAGCTGACTTTTTCCTCTCATTATTCTCAACCTCTTTCTCCTTTTCAACTCCCTCGAATTTTACCTCATCAGTCACAATTCCCTCATCTAGCTCTTTCTTCATACTATAGCGCTCATGCTCACTTTTCATGTATGCTAGATCAATACAAAGTTGGTCATAAATAAGTGATACAAGTGCAGAACGACGACCATTAAATAAGAAGGAATACTTATTAGTATGTCCATCATATTTAACTTCTCGACTCAACATCCACGCTTTACCCAGCAATACATGTGTCACTTGAATTGGGACTACATCACACAACACCTCATCCACATACTTGCCAATTTGGATAGGTACAAGTGTGTGCTTAGCAACCCAAACATCACTATGAGCACTCGGCAACTTATACGGTTGAAGATGATCAGTGGTTGGAAGATTTAATTTGTTAACCATGATAGCGCTTGCAAGATTGACTTCACAACTCCTATCAATGGCCAAGCTGCAGGTTTTATCTTTGACACCACAACGAGTATAAAACCAACCATGCAACTGAGATTTGACGATGTCCAATTGCTCATCTACACCACATAATGCCACTTCTTTGACTCCCTTAGGATCAGGAAGAAGATGTTGTAAGCTAGCTTTTAAATGTCTCGTATTCACCATGATGTATGAGGAAACCTGCAAAAAAAATTAGTGAAACAAAAGATATTTTCCTCACCACACAAGCTCACGTGTTTACACTCGTCACTCGTGTATCACTCAAGTGTTTTAAACACTCCAATGTTCTCACCACTCACTTCTCAAATCCGTTGATTGCTTCCTTTGAAGAAATCAGAAATTTTCTCTAAGTAGTTCAACAAACTTCACTCAAGTTCTCCCCAAAAAGTGGCGTATGAATAGCTGGAAATTTAGGACTGAATAATGACTCAAAAGTTAGCAAAGAACATGAGCAAACATGCTGGAGTTGATACGAACGGCACCAACCTTGTGATGCAACCCGTACAGACAGGATAGGATCTAGAAGGTGAGGACTCACGTTGATGACGAAACGAACGCAGCGGATCACCTAAACCCGTTGATCACGTGGTCAACGAACCTCGGTATTTTGTAGAGGACGCCACAATCTAGCATGGTCCTAGATTGATAAGTCGATTGAATACCTAAGATATGAATCTAAGATACTCAAGGTGCTTCAATGAAGCTTTGAGAGAACTCTCAAATGTAATTTTATTAAAAATCATCAAAACTCCATGTAAACAATGACATTAGGCTATTTGTAGCCGTGACTAAGACCTAACAAACTTTACGTGGGCCGACACTAGCCCCACAACATAGACCCCGTAAGGTCCGGGGGCGTTGCCCCCGAGCCCCCACCAGGGGCGCGTCGCCCCCTAGACCCCCGATTCGCTGACCCGGCAGCGAGACACCCGACAGCTCAGCGAAGGGACTAAATCCGTACCCAACTAAAGTGCTATTGGACCTAAGGCCCACATGGCCTAGCACATTGACCCAAGGACTAACAACGACTAAGGCCCAAACCACAAGCTAGTTGGACCTCTTTATTACACTCCACTAAACTAATAATGGGCCATGGACCCCTTAGCCGAATCATGGGCTTCTAATCTTCAGTGATGGCCGAAACGAGGACAACAAGCCTAGCTTCATTGAGGCCCTCGATGGCCTTTGGCTCTCCACTTGACTCTCGAGCTGCACGAACCAATGTTTGTAGCGACTCATTCAATCTCTTCGCGCGAGCTCGTGTCATCGGCCCCAATGGCACCTTTACTTGCTCCACTTGGATAGCTCTCTCAACCTCCTCATCAGGAGTTTTACTGATTTAGTCTGCAAAGAGTGACTTAAGTGTTGTGAGAGTTTGACTTTGAAAAGGACTCTAACAATGCTAATGTTGACTACAATTGGAACGCGATGGCAGAATTTTTTTGGATCCTAGAGTGACTCTATCGAAGGAAGGAACTCTTGTTATCGCTGGAAATTTGGTTTGCGGATTTGTTGTTTTTGGGCAGGCTATTTTTGGAGGTATTTGGGCTGTTTGGGCTGTGCAAAGGTAGGTTGTTTTAGCCCTTGATGGTAAAGTAATTCTGTTCACAAGGTCTTGTAACCGAAGTGGAGATCAAGTGCTAAGGGTGGCGGCTGTTTTAGGGTGTAGTGCGACTGTTTGGGTTTGCTTTGGGGATACACGGGCTTGGGAGAGTGGTTTGGGTCTGATGTGGGAAGGTTGGGGGTGTTTTAGGAAGGGTTGGATTTGGGTTCTTGGTTTTCTTGGCTGACTTCAATCCCAATAGGTTTAGGATTAGAATTAGATCAAGAATTGAACTTGTTTCCAAGTAGAAGACTTAGAGCCAAGGCTTTCTTTCTTTCTTTCTTTTTTTCGTTTTTTTTTTCTCTTTTTTTTTCTTTTCTTTCTTTGCGGCTCTCTAATCTATTTGTTCAAGAACTCAGATTCAGTCCCAACAAATTGATTTTTCGGATCAAAGTGCAAGCTTGCCAAGAAAATAAAAGTTCTCTTCCCAAGTTTCAAGAACCCTCGGTCAAGAATCACCAAATCAGTCTTGGTTGATCCAAGAACTTCAAGATTTTCGATCAAGAAGCTCAAGAACTACCCAAGTTAGGTTTTGGTATCCAAGATTTGCAAGATTCAACACAAAAGTTCAAGTTTCAAGGCAAAACAGATTCGGTAATTCAAGGAGAAAAAAATTCCAGCAAACGCGATTCAAGAACAATGGTAGCGACACCTTTTTCTTTTTTTTTTGACACCTTTTGCTGGGTTGTTTTCACAACCAAAGCAACACAGCAAAAACTACAATCTGGACAAAAAATCAATAGGAAGTAGCGACTAAGATTTTGGACAGATTGCACACAAGAACACAATCCTACTTGAGACACAATAAGAGGAAACAAGGAACAAACCCTAGCGGCTGCAAATTGTTTTCGTTCCTGTTTTTTTTTTTATTCAACTAGACATAAAACACAAAAAGATAACACACAAATAGATTTTTGTGTTCGGATGAACAGTACCACGGATGAACAGTACATGAACAGTGACGGTGAATAGTATTTTGTGACCGTACCCGATGAACAGTACTGATTTTTTTTTCCCCTGGACAAACACAAATAGCCACAACAACAACGAGACACAAGAACACGATGCAATAAATCTGGAAAATTGCGGATAGCAAACTAAAACACGAAAACAGAATTTTTGAACTTGCTAGAATAGAACCCTAGCGACCTAAACATGAATTGGCACGATAAACTTGACTCAAAATAAGGAAAAGGGATATAACGTGATACCTCTAAACTAGCTCTGATTACCAACTGATACGACGTCGCCAACCTTGTAACGCAACCCGTAAGAGATTAGACTCAGGATCGACAAGAGGTTACCAAGCTTGGGGCGGATGACCTCAACCCGTTAATCACGTGGTTAACGAATCTTGGTATAATGGTAGAAGACGCCACAATCTAGTGTGATTCTAGATTGATAAGTCAAATTGAAGATCCTAGGGGATTAATCTAAGAACTTCAAGAAAAGCTCACAAGGAGCCAATGAGAGAACTCTCAATTTTCATTCATAATTGTCTACCCCTGAAATTATCATAAGCTTGGCTATATATAGCCTTACAAAGAAGCAAACCTAATCTAAGTTGGAAACAATGCAAGTTTCCTTATTCGACTTGACAACTAAACTAATGACTCACTAATCACAGTTAAGACTAACTAATGGACAGCTTATAATCGGCCCAATGAAGGCTTTAAGCTGGCCCAACATAACCCAATAAAAGCTAATTAACCAACTTAAGTAATAGTAAGCCTAGACTCTATAAATCGGATCCAACTCAACATGAGGTCTTGGACCGAACTTATTCCTACCAAATAACATAGAAATCTGGAAAACAAACTACTAAACTATTAATAAAAGATTCAATCTCTTGCAGCCCGAAACATGGCCCATAAGCGGCCCATATTTCGTATCAGAAGGGGATAATCAAGTTATCTACACGATGATCCAAGCCCATGAAGAATCAAGTGGGCCTCCAAGTGGGTCGGCCGACTAGGCTTAGGCCTTAGTACTAGGTTTTCATTTTGTTTAGAGTTGGATTAGATTGTTGAATTGAGTCATGGGTCGGCCCACCTTGTCCAAGGAGTGGCCGAACCTCCTTTCCTACTTTTCTTAGGGTTTCATTAGTCCCTTAACCTATATAAAGGCTCACTTTGTACGGTTAAAGGGTTACGTAATTTTGATAATAAAATTCTAGTTTGTTTCTCTTCAATTGTTGAGAGCATTTGTTCCTTTACTTGCTTCTGGCAAGGGTTCTTGAGCAATCTTGTGCTTATCCTTGATTGTTCTACCGACCTATCCACTTGAGTAATCACCTCGATTGGAGTCGTCGTTCCACTACCTTTAATCAATTCGTGTCATCCGTTTTGGTTTTAGGTTCCGCAATTCCAAGCGTTGGACAAGCTCGCTAGATCCTTGGGCAACGTGCTACGTGTCTCGAAACGAGTTGATCGAGGAACGTATCAGTTGGCTTCAGAGCTTAGGTGGAGGTATCTTTCGTTATATCCTTGTTTTTCATCGTTGTGTCGTTAGGGTTTGTGTTATTTTCGCTGCCTTATTCAAAAAAAATATATAGAATATGTCCGCATCTTTTGTTCCTTGTTGCGTCAATTTCTGGTTGTTGTTGTGTCGGGTAGTAATTGGTTTTTCGTGTTGCAAACCTGTCCGAAGGTCTCTTTGCTATTCGTGGTCTGAAATTAGCATCCGTCATCCCAATTTCTGTCCGTAGTTGTGGTGTATTGTATCTTCCCAATTCTGCCCGTTTTTGCGTCTCAACGTTGCTCTAAATCTGACCGTGTTTGTGTAGTTTGTTTGGTCACAAAGTCTGCCATAAATCACCACAAACCTGTTCGTATAAGTGCTCAACAAGGAAACAAACAAAACATAGCGGCGACAACTAGGGTTTCGCGCCAAATCGAGTACGCGAGTTGCAATCTGTGCGCGGGTGCTGTGAGCTCTTGTGGCATGCAAATTCTGTTTTGAACCACCCAAAGCTGTGTTGCTCGTGTAGTTGTCACTTGGGCAGCAAGGAAGTCGGATCTTGGGGGCGGCTAGGGTTTTCTCCTTGCGCTAGGGTCTCTTGTCGCGCTAGGGTTTCTTTTGTTTGCCAAATCTGTCCAAGTTCTTTTTTAGTCTTCCAAGTTGTTTTGCTTAATTTTCAAATCTGATTTGTGGATAAATTTGTTGGTACTTGTGAATCTTGAAGAGAACCTACAAGAATCTAGGGTTTCTTGAGTTTCTTGATTGCTATCTTGAAGTTCTTGAAGTTCTTGATAATTATCTTGGAAGTTCTTGGGAGATCGTGGAGTTCTTGATCGTTGATTGTGGGAAGATAGAGGGCTGACCAGATTTTGGTTTTGATCCATTCGGCCAAGAGTTTGTGCCGTTTGTTAAGTAAAAAAAAAACAGAATCGAAAAGAAAAGAAAGAAAAGAGCTCGGGTGGGGCAAGAAAGACAACAAGAAAAGGAAAATTTCGGTTCTTTTATTGCCAAAACAACCACCATTACATCTTGTTCCAAATCCAAAACAGAAAATCAAACAAAGAAAGGATTCAAAAGTTTTGATCCACCACTTCTTGGAGTTCTTGAATTTCTTGTTCCTTGGGAACTTGTTTCACCTTGCGAGTAAACATCTTTTTGTACTCCCTTGCGGTGGTGAAGGGTTTCCTTGGTTTGGGGGTGAATTTCTTGGGAGCTTGACTAGGGTTGTTTGCAACTTCTTGTTGCGCATCCATTGTTTGGCACCAAGAACCGAGACTGCCTTGACGAAGGAAGAGAGAGAGCCGAGGCTGCCTTGCTTGAACCGAATTGATCTTGTGTTGTGTGAGAGTGTCGGCTTTTGCTTGGGTATTATAGAGCCCAACCGACTTTGGTGAGGGGCTTGGGAAGGAGAACACAAACTGATTTTCGATTGGAGGAGGTGGGAACCAAATCTGATTTTCAACTTGATGTGTGCACGGACCTTAGCCCAAGTAATGACCCAGTTCGAGTGCCATTGGGCCCGGTCACACGTGCACGGGCCAAGCGCTTCAAGGAATCACTCCAAACCCTAGTGCGAAGTGTGCAAGACCAACAAGGAGTCCATAGAGACATTGAAGGCTTGGAAGTGGATAATCAAGTGATCTATACGATGATCCAAGCCCATGAAGAATCAAGTGGGCCTCCTAGTAGGTTGGCCGACTAGGCCTTAGACCTTAGTACTAGGTTTTTACTTGTTTAGAGTTGGATTAGTTGGTCGCAAAGAGTCATGGGCCGGCCCATCTTGCCTTATAGTGGCCGAATCCCCTTCCCCTTTTCCTTAGGGTTTTATTAGCCCCTAGCCTATATAAAGGTTCACTTTGTACGATTTAAGGGGATGCAATTTTGATAATCAAATAATTAGTTTGTTTTTCTCTTCCATTGAGAGATACGAATCCCTTTACTTGCTTGGCAAGGGTTCTTGAGCAATCTTGTGCTTGTCCTTGATTGTTCTACCGAGCTATCCACTTGAGTATTCACCTCGATTGGAGTCGTCGTTCTACCACCTTTAATCAATTCGTCTCGTCCATTTTGATTCTAGGTTTCGCAATCCAAGCGTTGGACAACCTCGCTAGATCCTTGGGCAAACGTGCTACGTGTCTCGAAACGAGTTGATCGAGGACCATATCAGTTGGCTTCAGAGCTTAGGTGGAGGTATCTTTCATTATATCCTTGTTTTTTTCCCTCTTTGTGTCGTCTAGAATTCGTTGTTGTCCGTTGCCTTGTTAAAAAAAAAAATTGCGACGGCTAGGGTTTCTTGCACCAAATCTGTCCAAGTTAAACCGTGGCTGTCCAAGTTGTTTACTTAATTTTTCAAAAACTGATTTTGGGTAAAACTAGTTGGTGGTTTGTGAATCTTGAGAGAATCTACAAGATTTAAGAGCTTCTTGAATTTCTTGATCACTATCTTGAAGTTCTTGAAAATCTTGACAAGTCTCTTGCTAGTTCTTGAAGGTTTGTGGTTGTGCATTCGTGCGAAGTGAGGGGCTGACCAGATTTTGATCCTTGATTCCATTCGGCCAAGAGTTCTTATTGTTTGAGTTATTCAAAAAAAAAAACGAAAAAAAAGAAGAAGGGATCGGGTAGAGGTAAGAGAGACCAACAAGAAAAGGGAAACTTCTATTCTTTATTGCCCATATCAGTCTCATTACATCTTGTTACCAATCCAAAACAGAAAATTACACAAAGAAAAGAATTCAAAAGTTTTGATCCACCACCTCTTGAAGTTCTTGAATTTCTTGAACCTTGGAAACTTGCTTCACCTTGTGAGTAAACATCTTTTTGTACTCCCTTGCGGTGGTGAAGGGCTTCCTTGGTTTTGGGGTGAATTTCTTGGGAGCTTGAGTAAGGTTGTGTACATCACCTTGTTGACCCTCCATTGTTGTTGAGAAAGGACCGAATTATCTTGTTGCTTGAGAGAAAAAAAAAAAAAAAAAGAGAACCGAATCTGATTTTTGTTGTGTGAAAGTGTCGGCCTTGCTTGGGTATTTATAGAGGCCCCAACCGACTTGGTGAGAGCTTGGGGAGAAGAACGAAATCAGATTGCTAAATCTCTCTTGGGTTTGAACTGGGAAGTGTTGAAGGTTGAGTTAAGAAAGAAAAGGGGTCTCACAAGGGTTTCCAAAAAACTAACTAGTTTCCCAACGTCAATTAGGAAACTAAGTAAAGCACTTGGATAACTCTTTTGTTTTCACTTGGACACCCTCCTACATTTTTCAGAACACCTTCCTACGTTTTAGGAACACACTCCTACATTTTTAGGAGCTAGGGTTTTCGTTGATTCCTTTCACACTAGCGCACCTTCCATTTCTGTACGGGTCTAGAAAGCTTCCAAAACCGTTCCATTCTTGTCTCCTTTTTGCACCCGCATTGTGTCTTGCTTCTTGATTACTTTTGTGGATAGTTTGGTGACAATTTTTGGATTTGGCGCGGCATTTCTCAACTACTCAAACCGGCAAGGTAAGGAATTTTGGTAAGCTTATTTGAGTGCTTTGAGTGATACACAAGTGATGAGCACATACACGTGAGCTTGTGTGTGGGAGGAAAATTCCTTTTCGTTGCTAACTTTTTGCAGGTTCCCTCATACATCATGGCGAGTACAAGACGCATAAAAGCTAACTCACAACATTGTCTTCCTGATCCTAATTGGAGTCAAAGAAGTGGGCATTACGTGGTGTAGATGAGCAATTGGGACATCGTCAAATCTCAGTTGCTTGGTTGGTTAAATACTCGTTGTGGTGTGAAAGATAAAATTTGTAGCTTGGCCATTGATGGGAGTTGTGAAGTCAATCTGCAAGTGCTATCATGGTTGAGAAATTAAATCTTCCAACCATTGATCATCTTCAACCGTACAAGTTGACGAGCACTCCATGGTGATGTTTGGGTTACTAAGCACACACTTGTACCCATTCAAATCGGTAATATATGGATGAGGTGTTGTGTGATATAGTCCCAATTCAAGTGACACATGTGTTGTTGGGCAAAGCATGGATGTCAGGCGAAAAGTTAAATATGACGGACATACTAATAATTATTCCTTCTTATTTAATGGTCGTCGTTTTTGTACTTGTATCACTTACTTATGACCAGCTTTGTATTGATCTAGCATACATGAAAAAGTGAGTTTGAGCGTTATAGAATGGGGAAAAAACTAGATGAGGGAATTTGCCTGAAGAGGTAAAATTCGAGAGAGTTGAAAGCAATGAGATAAAAGGGTCAGCTATTGAACTAGAAAAAGAGATGGAAAAATCTGATGAGATGGGTGGTAAAAAGGAAGAGAAGAGAGAAAGTGAGCTGATTTTGAGCAAGAATGTGAGGGCCTATTATTTTCCTAACGAACTTACCTTTGCTTTGTTTAGTATCTCTTCTTTTGTGCAAATTACACAAAGTCAAGTAGAGTTGGTCATGGCATGTTCCATGCCGAAGCCACTTGGACACTTTGCGAGTTTCCATGGAGTTTGTCTCCTAGGAGCTAAATCTCTTTGGTATCAATCCATGGAACAATGTCCATTCAAACCTGTCCGCGCCATTGGAGGATTCATTCGAGCTCATCATAAAAGGGAAATTCCAGATTCTACTTCTTGTTATTTACCTATGGGTCATTCATCATTTTGGCTTATTTTAAGCATGTTACTCGTCCTAAATCTTGTCGTTCCTATGTAGATTTTGATGAGAAGTGTAAAGAACCCGCACTAGATTCTCAAGTTAAATCAAGTGGTGGAAGGCACGTTGAAGTGTCAAAGGGAGTTTTCACATTTAAATCTTGTTCTACATCTTCTTACCATTTAGCTAATGATGTCCCATTGCTTCTTTATCCAATTTCTGGTTCGAAACAAGCTGAAACTTATTTCATTTTTGTAGGTAGTAAAGCTGTCCGAAAATTTTCAGCTTTGACCAAAGAGTTGCAACCTGATTTCATGCTTGTTCCAGCTACATGTTATGAAGAAGGGCCGAACTATACCCACCTTGTACAACCCGATTCAGGATTTCTCTAGCTTCAATGAGCATCATTATGAAGATCCTTATCTTGTGCACGTGACTGGTAAGCTATTGCATAATTTTATACCTATGACTACTCACTATGTAATTTATTGTGTAGGTAACATCATGACAGTCCATGCTCGAAGGCTAATTAGAGAGTTTTGGGTTGCAACCTGGAATTTTCGCAAGCCTTATACACGTTCTTTCCTACCTTGGCGAATGTCCTTGTTTGAGAGCCCCTTGAGGCTGGCCAAACGGCATTTAACTAGGCTCGTGACCCTTCATTTCTTTCCAACGTGGTTGTCCACTAAGCGTACCGTCGATTTGTGGCCAAATTGCTTTCAAGAGGAGGGGAATGATGTAAACATAAAGATGTTCCTCCAAACTATTGAGTCAAATGAAGAGTGGCTGCAATTTGTTTCCCGTTCTGAGTGCTCCACTGTGTCAACAACAATGCTTACAAATTGGAGTTACCTGAGGGAGTGCAATGTTAGCACGACTTTCAATGTCGTGGACTTGAGCCCGTCCCGTGACGAGGAGGATCTAGATTTGAGGACAAATCCTTCCCAAGTGGAGGGGACTGATGTGTGCCCGGACCTTAGCCCAAGTAATGACCTAGTTCGAGTGCCATTGGGCCCGGTCACACGTGCACGGGCCAAGCGCTTCAAGGAGTCACTCCAAGCCCTAGTGCGAAGTGTGCAAGACCAACAAGGAGTCCATAGAGACATTGAAGGCTTGGAAGTGGATAATCAAGTGATCTATACGATGATCCAAGCCCATGAAGAATCAAGTGGGCCTCCTAGTAGGTTGGCCGACTAGGCCTTAGACCTTAGTACTAGGTTTTTACTTGTTTAGAGTTGGATTAGTTGGTCGCAAAGAGTCATGGGCCGGCCCATCTTGCCTTATAGTGGCCGAATCCCCTTCCCCTTTTCCTTAGGGTTTTATTAGCCCCTAACCTATATAAAGGCTCACTTTGTACGGTTTAAGGGGACGCAATTTTGATAATCAAATAATTAGTTTGTTTTTCTCTTCCATTGAGAGATACGAATCCCTTTACTTGCTTGGCAAGGGTTCTTGAGCAATCTTGTGCTTGTCCTTGATTGTTCTACCGACCTATCCACTTGAGTATTCACCTCGATTGGAGTCGTCGTTCTACCACCTTTAATCAATTCGTGTCGTCCGTTTTGATTCTAGGTTCCGCAATCCAAGCATTAGACAATCTAGCTAAATCCTTGGGCAAACGTGCTACGTGTCTCGAAACGAGTTGATCGAGGACCGTATCACAACTCTTCTTGGAAAGGCATTTGGAAGTTACTTCAAGTGTTCAAGAAAAAGTTTTCTAAAAGGTTTCCAAAACTAACTTGTTTTCCAAAATCCATTAGGAAACAAAGTAGATAACTTGGATAACTCTTTTATTTCCACTTGGACACACTCCTATATTTTAGGAAACTAGGGTTTCACTTGATTCCTTGTTCACACTAGCGCACTTTCCATTTTTCTGTCCGCCACTTGGAAAGCTTCCAAAAACCATGCTTTGTGTCCTATCTTGCACTCCATTTGTGTCTTAATTCTTGGTTATTCTTATGGAAAAAGTTGGTCACATTCATTGGACTTGAGCAGCATTTCTCAACTACCTAATCCAACAGGCAAAGGTATTTGGTGAGATCATTAGAGTGCTTTGAATGACAAATACGAGAGTGAGTGAAACACTAAGGGAGTGAAGTAAGGATATATTTGTTCTATTTCTTGTTCACTAACATTTGCAGGACTAAGAGAGAGACATGGAGCAAGCTCAACCAACCAATGACTACTCCTTGATGTTCACAGCCATGAAGAACAAGCTCAAACGAATTAGTGAGCAACAAATGGAGGAATTGCACACGCGCTTTGATGAGTTATCCAAGAGCTCATGAGGGACTCTCGTTCCAGATCTCACAACCGAAGTAATGATGGCATCAAAGGGACACATAGTGAAGCTTACTCGGCTAGTGAGGATGAGGAAAGGGCCGAGAGGCCAAGGAGGGATACACCCAAGAGCGAGATCAAGGGGCTTAAGATCCAAGTCCCTACATTCCAAGGCAAAAACGACCCTGAGACTTACCTAGAATGGGAAGGCCGCATCGAGATGGTCTTCGACTGCTATGATTATAGCGAGGAACAAAAGGTTAAGGTAGCCACTATTGAGTTCACCGACTACGCCTTAGTCTGGTGGGACCAAGTAAGGACTCATCGGAGGCGAATGGGAGAACCACGAGTCCGGACTTGGCGAGAACTCAAGGCATTGATGCGCAAGAGGTTGTTCCTAGCTATTACAACCGCGATCTCCACTCCAAGCTTCAAACCCTCACTCAGGGCAACATGAGCGTGGAGGACTACTACAAAGAGATCGAAATGGCCATGAAGGGCAAATATTCAAGAAGATAGTGAGGCAACAATGGCAAGGTTTCTTAGGGTCTCAACTCTGACCTACAAGAAGCCTTGGAGCTCCAACATTACTTGGACATGCATGATCTTCTTGAATTATCTATCAAGGCCAAGAGGGGAAAGAAATTGAGGCGAGGGGCCCGCACCTTCCAAACGTCCAACTCTCATCATGGAGGGGAAACCAACCACGGCAAACAGGCCACGAAACTGGACATTCGGCTACACCCACTCTATCTAGCCGAATTCAAGGTAATGCTCCTAGCCGAAATTCCCATTTTACCCCTAACAAAGCTGTTGATGCATCCAGGTCCACTTCTAAGGCACCTCATGAGACTCCTAAGGTTAGGAGTAGGGATATCAAGTGCTTTAAGTGCCAAGGGTTTGGACATATCCAGTCCCAATGTCCAAACCAAAGGATCATGTTAGTCACTCACAATGGAGAGATTGTATCCGATGACGACGATTGTGAGGACATGCCTGGATTGATCAAGGGCGATTGCTTGGAGGATGACTCGGCTGAAAGAATGTTCTCCTACTCAAGGGGAAATCGGCTGTTTGTGGCACGACGAGTGCTAACCGCCCGAGTCAAGGAGGACGAGCAATTGCAAAGGGAAAACTTATTTTACACTCGTTGTAAAGTAAGTAATAAGGTGTGTAGCCTCATCATTGACGGTGGGAGTTACTCCAATGTGGCAAGCTTACTCATGGTTGAAAGTTTGGGCCTTCCTACAACTAGACATCCACATCCATACCGCCTCCAATGCTAAGTGAAGAAGGTGAGGTACGTGTCTACAAACAGGTACGAGTTCCTTTTCAATTGGCAACTACATTAATGAAATTGTATGTGATGTTGTCCCTATGCATGCTACACATGTCATTTTAGGAAGACCTTGGCAATTTGATAAACATGTCACATTTGATGGTAGGGCAAATAAGTACACTCTTTTGCACAATGGTAAACGCATGGTCCTCACACCACTCACACCTGCACAAGTGTATGAGGACCAACTTAAATTGCAAAGGGAGTGTGAGTTGGACCGCCAAAAGAGGAAACAAAAGGCGGCCGACCCTGGAAATGCTCCACTTCTACAAGTGAGCAATCGACCAAGGGTCAATGAGCACACCTAGTGTCACACACGATCATGCATTAACAAAACCCAACACTAGGAAGCAAAACATGATAATTAAGGCTAAGGATGTGCGAAAACTTGTAAATGCTAACCAGCCTGTATTACTCATGGTTTGTAAACATGTGCTACTCAATGCTGATGAGCTCGATAAGGCATTGCCTTCGAGTGTTATTGCTCTCTTGCAGGAATTCGAGGACGTGTTCCCTGATGAGGTCCCTAATGGGTTACCACCCATTCGAGGGATCGAGCACCAAATAGACTTGATTCCTGGAGCACCACTACCCAACAAACCCGCGTACCGCATGGGTCCGGAGGAGACAAAGGAGCTCCAAAGGCAAGTTGATGGACTACTAGGTAAGGGTTGGGTAAAGGAGAGTCTCAGTCCTTGCGCTGTGCCTGTGATACTTGTCCCCAAAAAGGATAGTACTTGCGCATGTGCACTGACTGTAGAGCCGTTAATGCTATTACTATTAAATATCGTCATCCCATTCCTAGTGCTGGATGAACTTGATGGTGCTATTATGATACAGTCCTCGATCAACACGTTTCGAGACATGTAGCACGTTTGCCCAAGGATCTAGCGAGGTTGTCCAACGCTTGGATTGCGGAGCCTAAAACCAAAACGGACGACACGATTTGATTAAAGGCGGTAGAACGACGACTCCAAATTGAGGTGAATACTCAAGTGGATAGGTCGGTAGAACAATCACGGGCAAGCGCAAGATTGCTCAATAACCCATGCCAAAGCAAGTAAAGGATTTGAATCTCTCAATGGAAGAGAAAACAAAACTAATTGTTTATTATCAAAATTGCGTAACCCCTTTGACCGTACAAAGTAAGCCTTTATATAGGCTAAGGGACTAGGTCAAGGGACTAATGAAACCCTAATAAAGTAAACAAGGGGGTCAGCCACTCCATGGACAAGATGGGCCGGCCCATGACCTAATTTAATAAGCTAATCCAACTCTAACAAGATGAAAACCTGGGACTAAGGCCTAGGGCCTAATCGACCAACCCACTTGGAGGCTCACTTGATTCTTCATGGGCTTGGATCATTGTGTAGATGACTTGAGTATCCCCTTCCAAGCCTTCAATGTCTCTATGGACTCCTTGTTGGTCTTGCACACTTCGCACTAGGGTTTGGAGTGACTCCTTGAAGCGCTTGGCCCATGCACGTGTGACTGGGCCAAATGGTACTCGAACTGGGTCATTACTTGGGTTAAGGTCCGTGCACACATCAGTCCCCTCCACTTGAGAAGGATTTGTCCTCAAATCTAGGTCCTCCTCATCAAGGAATGGACTCAAATCCA